>JANAVB010035789.1:0-65000 GCA_029216955.1 Iris pallida
CTTATGTACTAATGTGCTGGTTTTTGTTCTTAAGTGAAGCCTCCTTTGTGGCACTTGCTCTTCCTGGGGTCTGACCCAGCTGGTTTTGTATGGCCAGATTTTGGAGCAGCTACCGAGGATCTCCCAGCCTTCCTGTCAGATGGTGACCACTAGAAGGAATCCTGGCAACGACTGGGTTTTATTTTGCTCTCCCACTCTATTGTAAAAATATTCTTTTGAGGCGTTTAGCCGCCGAGCAAGTGTTAGCTCGTTTGCAACTTTACTTGCTGTCTGGCTACGGGCTGTAACATGATTGACAAATCCTAGGGTTGATCATGTATGACTAAAACTCTTGCTAGTCCTCACATTTTGTATGACTAGCTTGATGATCATCTGAATATGTAATGTGTGGGATGCCTTACTTTGTATGTCTGATGATCTACCATCTTGTTATATTTACTTGCTTGCTTGAGATTGAGACAGTAGGCTTGATATTGACCATAAGAGACTGATGGCTTGTAGTCAACCCTCATGCATCTAGACAGCCATGACCGTATTGCATCAGAGACCAGCCGGTTTGTCTCTCGTTGTTTGGTTTGTCAGCAAGTTAAGGCTGAACATCAAAGACCAGCTGGACTTCTTCAACCTCTACCGATCCCAGAATGGAAATAGGAGCACATTACCATGGATTTTGTAACTGGATTACCTAAGTCCTCAGCGGGGAGAGATGCTATCTGGGTTATAGTTGACTGACTCACCAAGGTGGCTCATTTTCTTCCTTTCAGAATCGGCCAGTCGATGGATCAGCTTGCAGAGATGTATCTCGGGCAGATAGTCAGATTGCATGGAGTACCTGTCAGCATTGTATCCGACAGAGATTCGAGATTTATATCTCACTTTTGGCAGAGTCTCCAGAAAACTTTAGGGACTCGTCTCAAGTTCAGTTCAGCCTACCATCCGTAGCAGATGGTCAGTCAGAACGCACGATCCAGACTCTTGAAGATATACTGCGATCATGTGCACTTGACTTCGATGGTTGTGGGAAGATCACTTGCACCTAGTGGAGTTCTTGTACAACAACAGTTTCCAGGCTAGTATCCAGATGGCACCTTTCGAGGCCTTGTATGGCAGGAAGTACAGATCTCCTTTAGCCTGGGATGATGTAGGCGAGAGGCAGATGCTTGGTCCTGAAATAATTTCACAGACTATCGAGGTGGTCAGACAAGTTAGAGATCATCTTTGAGTTGCACAAGACGCTAGCGTCATTGGGCTGATTCCCATCGGCGCCCCCTTGAATTTTTTGTCAACGACCACGTATTCCTCAGGATCTCGCCTACCTGTGGCGTCATCCGATTCGGCGTGTGGGGAAAGCTCAGTCCTAGGTATATAGGGCCGTTTGATATTCTAGAGCGAGTATGTGATGTATCATATCGTCTCGTTCTTCTGCCGTCATTACGTGAGGTACATGATGTCTTCCATGTATCCCAATTGCGACGGTATATCCCGGATCCGAGTCATGTCCTTGATCATTCGAAATTGGTTGTTGGTACCAACCTTTCGTATGAGGAGAGACCCGTGTCCATATTGGACCGGAGAGAGAAGATACTCAAGAACAAGACTATCAAGTTAGTCCATGTTGCTTGGGGTCATCACTCTTTGGGTGAGTCAACGTAGGAGCGTGAGGATGATATCCGATCGCGATATCCCGACCTGTTTGACTCATAAGGTGTAATGTCTTTCTTATGCCTTATGCTTAAATTCCTTGCTTACATGAATGATTGACTGCTAGTCGTAGTTGCTTATGACTAGTATAGCTTGCTTGACATCTCTAGACTCTTGTTTAAATTCCAAGGACGAAATTCTTTTAAGATGGGTAGAGTTGTCACCTCCATTTTCCGTTCTATGTATTTTTAGTATGCATGTACGGAATCCTGACATGTATTTTATTTTCCTGCATGGCTAGGTAATTTTGGTTTAATCTTGTTTAGGTTCATCATGTCATGTCGTGGTTTAACTTGGTTCATTTTGGAGTTGGCTTGGTTCATTTTGGTTGGTTCATCATGGAGAAACCCCCTACCTACCACCATCCTCCTTTATAAACCCACCCACTTTTTCTCTCTCCTCATTATTCTCCACAACTCCTCTTCCTTCTCCATTAAAACCTCCCCCCCTCCATAGGCAAGTGCAACTTGCTTCCGCAAGAGAACCCATTTTTATTATTCTATTAGCTTCTTCTCATGTTTCTAAGACACATTAGAACTTGTTATTTTCCATTTTGAAGCTTTAATTTTTGTAGATCTAGAAATTAGTCATTTTCGGATTTTGGTGGTTTTGATCTACCAAACTTCTTTATTTTTAAGTTTTGATGGTTCCATGTTGTAGAGAATTTCGTTCTACCCCACTTTGACCTATGGAAGTCCCATTTTGGCTTAGAAATGAGAGTTTTATGGACTTTGGAAGTTCTTGGGTTCTTCTTGGCCATGGCTCTCAGCCTTGGTGGAGAAGAAGGCCCTGTAGCAGCAGGTGCATCTCGTCGTTCGACGCACAGTTTTAGTGCCCGGTGCATCTCGTCGCCTACGAACTTTACAGTGCCCGACGCAACTGGCCAACCTACGCGCTTCTTAGCTCCAGAACCAGTTGGGCTCATCTTGCCCGGCGCAACTAGCCAACCTGCGCGCTTCTTAGCGCCAGAACCAGTTGGGCTCATCTCGCCCGGCGTAACTGGCCAACCTACGCGCTTCTTAGCGCCAGAACCAGTTGGGCACATCTTGCCCCCGACGCATCTTGCCTCCGGTGCATCTTGCCCCCGGCGTATCTTTCCTCCGGCGCATCTTTCCTCCGGAGCATCTTGCCCCGGAGCATCTTGCCCCGGCACAATCCCTAGCCCGGCACAACCTGGCATGTACCCCTGGCGCAGTCTGGCCAGTGGTCTTGCACATTTTGCCTGGCGTAACCTAGCCATGGCACCCTAATTTCCCTATTTTAATCCCCCTCATTAGGCGCATGGCATCCCCTGTTTATATCCTTACGCCTTTTTGACACGAATTTGACACAGCTCGACTCGTGCCAGCCTTGGCACGATTTAGCATATATGTGGCCTTCATGTAGGCGCACAGAATCCCGTGGGAGCATAGCCTTGGGGCACACAACGATTTGGCTTTTTTACATCGGTGGCCCGTTAGGGTGCACTCAGGATATGTCTTTCTGCTTACATGATGATATGATCATAACCATGATATGTGAATATGAAGTGATGATTGATATGTAATGAACCATGATGGCGGCCCATCGTGGCGCGCTTATAACAAGTAACAAGTACAAGTAAAGCAAGATGACAGTGGCCCGTCGTGACGCACACCAGACAAGAACATGACAAGTAACGTAACATGATGGTGACCCGTTGTGGTGCATCCCTGACAAGTAATCTTGACAGATAACTCATGAACGTTGTTGCGACAGCTAACTGGACATGACACCGTGGGTGATTGTATTGAATGTGCTTGTATAAGCTACCAGTCGAGTTTCGTATCATGTCTAGGACATGTGTCCCTGGTTACCACGGTCAGGGATCCATATTGAATCTGACTAGGTTAATGACTAGATTGATCAAGTAGTTCATATAGAGAGGTATTCCGGCTACAAGCAATCCCGTTATCTGGGCGTCTTACTGATGGACTTATAGCCTACCGACGAGTAGGACACATTTCCAGCTCACTGTTATGTGGGGCACTTCAAGCAAGCAACGATTACTAAGCACACTGTCATGTGTTGCACTCAAGTCACCTAACAAGTATTGATAACTCTTAACATGAACCTTGTGCCTGGATAACCTGGATAGTCTGCAGGGTTTGCGGCCGTAGGAATCCTCATTGCATCTGGCTAGTAACTAGGCTTGTGATAACCCTAGTTAGTTAAAGTATCAAGCCGTACTCTTGCTTGGCCGTAACTGATTGAATGGAGTCCCATTTGTCTAGTCTTGTCTAGACACAGTACATGGCGATCACAGGACATGATTGTGAATGCTTACTTACCGATAATTGGTTATAAACTAAGTTCTGTTCAGGTGAAGGGTTACAACCCCGGTCCTTGTTTGGTTTACGGGTTGTAACTTGGTTATCAGAATAGTCCTTTAGGTCTCTTAATCGTTTATCATCCCGTTTTATTCAACTGATGTCTATTGTTATTTCATCTATAACTTATGTACTAATGTGCTGGTTTTAGTTCTTAAGTGAAGTCTCCTTTGTGGCACTTACTCTTCCTGGGGTCTGACCTAGCTGGTTTTGTATGGCCAGATTTCGGAGCAGCTACCGAGGATCTCCCAGCCTTCCTGCCAGATGGTGACCACTAGAAGGAATCCTGGCAACGAGTGGGTTTTATTTTACTCTCCCACTCTATTGTAAAAATATTCTTTTGAGGCGTTTAGCCGCCGAGCAAATGTTAGCTCTTTTGTAACTTTACTTGATGTCTGCCTACGGGCTGTAACATGATTGAAAAATCCTAGGGTTGATCATCTATGACTAAAACTCTTGCTAGTCCTCATATTTTGTATGACTAGCTTCATGATCATCTGAATATGTAATGTATGGGATGCCTTACTTTGTATGTCTGATGGTCTACCATCTTGTTATATTTACTTGCTTGCTTGAGGTTGAGACACTAGGCTTGATATTGACCATAAGCGACTGATGGCTTGTAGTAAACCCTCATGCATCTAGACAGCCGTGACCGTATTGTGAGGAGGGGTTTACTTCAATGTACGTAGCTGGCTGCCGGGGCTGGGGCTGAGGACTGGGTCATCTGACCATGGGATCGCTTTCTTCCTCCAGTTCTTTCCACTATCCTCTGGGAGGTATACTCATGCCTCCTAGCTGTTCACAAAACAGCATCAAAGGTCTAATGCTCAAACTGCTCTACTGCTAGAATAATCTCTAGGTGGAATCCCTGCTGGAACCGTTGTGCTCGATCAAACTCGGTTGCCACCAAAGTGGGAGCAAACCGACTCAGTCTTAAAAACTCGATCGCATATCCATCGACCGTCCTGCTCATCTGCCTGAGATTGGTGAACCTCGTTTGTAGGTCGTGCCGAGCCACAGCATCGAAGTACTTGATCTGAAACTTGTTACTGAATACCAACATGGAATAGGTGTTGCCAACCCAACTACTATCATCGCCCACCGGGTGCGGGATAGATCCAATAACTGCAGGCGCACTACAGCTACCTTCTCTCCTTCTAGAGTCTTGGCTGCATCCAAGATAATCTCGATGTCTTGGAGCCACGCATCAGCTGCAATAACGTCCTCACTACCGTCGAAGAAGGGGGGTTGATGTGCTTGAAACTGTTGGCTGTATTGCTCCCTTGATAACCAACACGGTCCATGGCATCTTGTACTGTCTGGTGCAGGGTATCGCCCTGACGATCTTGAGATGCAATCAACTCCCTGATGAGACCCACCAGGGTTCCATCGTCAGGCTCTGCAGGCTGGACGGGCTGAACTGGTAACTCTTGACCCCCAGTAGGCATGACTCTGGAGGCTACTCCTGAGTGCTGGGCTTGATCTCCATGTTGCTGCTGGTCCACGGGAGGTGCTCCGTCTTACTGATCGGCAGGAACAATGCCGCTGAGGAAACGACATAGAGAACAATAAGGAAGGACCATGATAGATCGAGGATATAAACATGTGATCAGGTCAAGATTTCAGATAGATTAGAAGACACGAGTAGAGATCAAGGGCGAGTGCTGATTGAGACATCTATCCAGTGAAACCCTCACTCATCTTGATTTACAAGACCTGCATGGGCCACTACTTAAACCGTGTCACATCCCAGAACCAGAATACTGGAGAGCGAGGGACAGACACAGCCAGCTACGTACATTGAAGTGAACCCTACCTCGCAATACGGCCACGGCTGTCTAGATGCATGAGGGTTTACTACAAGCCATCAGTCTCATATGGTCAATATCAAGCCTAGTGTCTCAATCTCAAACAAGCAAGTAAATAGAACAAGATGGTAGATCATCAGACATACAAGGTAAGGCATCCCATACATTACATATTCAGATGATCATGAAGCTAGTCATACAAAATGTGAGGACTAGCAAGAGTTTTAGTCATACATGATCAACCCTAGGATTTGTCAATCATGTTACAGCCTGTAGACAGACAGTAAGTAAAGTTGCAAATGAGCTAACACTTGCTCGACGGCTAAACGCCTCAAAAGAATATTTTTACAATAGAGTGGAAGAGCAAAATAAAATCCACTCGTTGCCAGGATTCCTTCTAGTGGTCACCATCTGGCAGGAAGGCTGGGAGATCTTCAGTAGCTGCTCCGAAATCTGGCCATACAAAACCAGCTGGGTCAGACCCTAGGAAGAGCAAGTGCCACAAAGGAGGCTTCACTTAAGAACTAAAACCAGCACATTAGTACGTAAGTTATAGATGAAATAACAATAGACATCAGTTGAATAAAATGGGATGATAAACGATTAAGAGACCTAAAGGACTATTCCGGTAACCGAGTTACAACCCGTAAACCAAATAAGGACCGGGGTTGTAACCCTTCACCTGAACGGAACTTAGTCTCTAACCAATTATCGGTGAAGTAATCATTCACAATCATGTCCTGAGATAGCCATGTACTGGGTCTAGACAAGACTAGACAAATGGGACTCCATTCAATCAGTTACGGCCAAGCAAGAGTACGGCTTGATACTTTAACTAACTAGGGTTATCACAAGCCTAGTTACTAGCAAGATGCAATAAGGATTCCTACGGCCGCAAGCCCTGCAGACTATCCAGGTTATCCAGGCGCAAGGTTCATGTTAAGAGTTATCAATACTTGTTAGGTGACTTGAGTGTAACACATGACAGTGTGCTTAGTAATCGTTGCTTGCTTGAAGTGCCCCACATAACAGTGAGCTGAAAATGTGCCCTACTCGTCGGCAGGCCACAAGTCCATCAGTAAGACGCCCAGATAACGGGATTGCTTATAGCCGGAATACCTCTCTATATGAACTACTTGATCAATCTAGTCATTAACCTAGTCAGATTCAGTATAGATCCCTGACCGTGGTAACTAGGGACACATGCCCTAGACATGATACGAAACTCGACTGGTAGCTTATACAAGCACATTCAATACAATCACCTACGGTGTCATGTCCAGTTAGCTGTCGCAACAGCATTCTTGAGTTATCTGTCAAGATTATTTGTCAGGGATGCACCACAATGAGTCACCATCATGTTACTTTACTTGTCATGTTCTTGTCTGGAGTGCGCCACGATGGGCCACTGTCATCCTGCTTTGCTTGTACTTGTTACTTGTTAGGAGCGCGCCACGACGGGCCACCATCATGGTTCATTACATATCAATCATCATTTCATATTCACATATCATGGTTATGATCATATCATCATATAAGCAGAAAGACATATCCTGAGTGCACCCTAACGGGCCACCGATGTAAAAATGCCAAATCGTTGTGTGCCCCAAGGCTATGCTTCCACGGGGTTCTGTGCGCCTACATGAAGGCCACATACATGCTAAATCGTGCCAAGGCTGGCACGAGTCGTATTGTGTCGAATTCGTGTCAAAAAGGCGTAAGGATATAAACAGGGGATGCCATGCGCCTAATGAGGGGGATTAAAATAGGGCAATTAGGGTGCCATGGCTAGGTTGCGCCAGGAAAAATACGCCAGGCCACTGGCCAGACTGCGCCAGGGGCACAGGCCAGGTTACGCCCACTGGGTCTGGCGCTAAGAAGCGCGCAGGTTGGCCAGTTACGCCGAACTAGGGATTGCGCTGGGACAAGATGCGCTAGGGCAAGATGTGCCGGGGCAAGATGTGCCGGGGGCAAGATGCACCGGGGGTAAGATGCGCCCAACTGGTTCTGGCGCTAAGAAGCGCGCAGGTTAGCCAGTTGCGTCGGGCAAGATGAGCCCAACTGGTTCTGGCGCTAAGAAGCGCGCAGGTTGGCCAGTTGCGCCGGGCACTATAAAGTGCGTAGGAAGAAGAGATGCGTCGGGCACTAAACAGTGCGCCGAACGACAAGGTGCGTCGGCTGCTACAGGGCCTTCTTCTCCACCATGGCTGAGGGCCATGGCCAAGAAGAACTTCCAAAGTCCATAAAACTCTCATTTCTAAGCCAAAATGGGACTTCCATAGGTCAAAGTGGGGTAGAACGAAATTCTCTACAACATGGAACCATCAAAACGTTAAAATAAAGAAGTTTGATAGATCAAAACCACCAAAATCCGAAAATGAGTAATTTTTAGATCTATAAAAATCAAAGCTTCAAAATGGAAAATAACAAGTTCTAATGTGTCTTAGAAACATGAGAAGAAGCAAATAGAACAATTAAAAAATGGGTTCTCTTGTGGAAGCAAGTTGTACTTGCCTATGGAGGGGGAGAGGTTTTAATGGAGAAGGAAGAGGAGTTATGGAGAATAATGAGGAGAGAGAAAAAGTGGGTAGGTTTATAAAGGGGAATGGTGGTAGGCAGGGTGGTTTCTCCATGATAAACCAACCAAAATAAACCAAGCCAACTCCAAAATGAACCAAGTTAAACCATTACATGCCATGATGAACCTAAACAAGATTAAACCAAAATTAGCTAGCCAGGCAGGAAAACAAAAATACATGTCAGGATTCCGTATACGCATACTGAGAATACGTAGAACGAAAATCAGGGGTGACAACTCGGACAAGAGAAACTCGTGTCGTGTGAGTCGTATACGCCTTGGACACAGGACTCGTGTGTCTTCCTGTCCCTAACTGTCAGGACACAAAGACACATAAGTATAGGTTAATGGGTTCAATTAACTGTTATTGGGTTTAAAACCATTAAGCTAATGGGTTTGGTTATTTAGTAAGTTATCGGGTTTGGTTCCAACCCACTATCCTAATTCACTTTAAAATTACCCAAACCCTATCCCTAACAGCAAGCTCAAGCTGACCCCCTGGTCAGCCGAGTGGTGCTCAGAGACACCACCCCCTGTTCCAGCGGGCCGAGTTCGAGCCCCCCTTTTGTTGTTTTTTTTTTTTGTTTTTTTGTTTTGTTTTGTTTTGTTTGTTTTATTATATATGTATATATATGTATATATATATATATATATATATATATATATATGTATATATGTATATGTATTTATATATTATTATATATATACTATATTTATGTATATATATATATATTATATTAAGTATGTATATATATATATATATATATATATATATATATATATATATATATATAAAAAAATAAAAAAAAATATATATATATATATATATATAAATATCTATATATTTATGTATATATATAAATGTATTTGTTTTATATGTATATGTATATGTATTTCAAATACAATTTTGTGCAAAATGTTATTGTGTATAAATTTACTAGTTATTCTTTTTTATTATATAATTTCATGACTTGTATATTTTACCACTTTAATATATATTATTAAAATACTTTAATATATATTATTAAAATACTTTAATATATATTTTAATATATAAATTATTGTATTTTATTAATCATGGCCATTTGGTGTCCAAACCTAGCATAGATTTTTAGGCCCAAATGTGTCTAAATACATTCAAGGTCTGTACAAGTCATATCGGACTTGATTCATGACTTTGGGTCCCGTATCTGGACTTCGGTTCAATTTCATATACGTGGACAAAATACTAAATAATTATTTATTTATTTTCCAGGATTTGTAACTTGCTGTTTTTGAATTTTTATATATATATTGAGTGCTGTAAAAATTTGGGAAATTTTGTATTTAAATACTATGTTAATATAGCTAATTTAATATAATTTTTCCAGCATTTAATAAGTAATATTGGCATTTTATAAAAATAGGAAAACATAACTCATTTTCAGGATACTTATGTTGACTGATTTTTAATAAATATCTATGAGGGTTTTTAAATTCCAGAAAAATTAGTATAAATTTTTATAATTAACGAAGATCATTTTGGTACTTTACTTTATGTATAATTGAGCTTTTTGTCTATCTTAAAAATTGTTGGAACACAGTGTACAGTCTGATTTAATTATTGATTAATTACGACTTACGATGTATTGTGTGATTTTGGGATATTGTAGTATTGGACCTCACCCTACCATAGTGTAAAGGCCCTAGAAAGTTAGTTTAGGTATTGTGTCACCCCACATTGGCCTCCTATGCTAAAGTTCACCATTTGGCTAGTTGTCCAGTCAGAAAGTCGTGTCGCACACTAGTATCCTAGTGTTTAACTTAGTATGAAAACTAAGTTTATGTATTATTTTTATAGTGACGAGACACCAGACATCTATTGCATTTCCTTCACTACCTTGCTTTGTTAGAGGTAAGTACCTCTACAAACTTTATTTACAGCATATAATGATTTGTGTATAAACCATGTTAAAATACCGATATCTAAAACTGTAAGTCATATCTCTCTACATGTTTCACATACTTTATACTGCTCTCAGTATCCACCATGTTTTATGCTATTCTCGTATCTCTTATATATTTAGAATCTGGGTTATGGAAAAACTGATAGTTGAGTATGTGATCATGTCCCCTCTACCGTACTCAAGCAAAGTTTCATTTTATATGTTACTGTGCCGTAGGCCTTTATCTCAAAGCAAATTTGTGCGTATGTACATCTATTGCCGTATCACTTATATGGAAGTACATTTCATTATGTGCCCCTGTACATTGTACACCTATTGACGATCATGTACCTGCTACAGTTTTAAACATTACATATACATCTGTCTCTATGACATATGTATCCTTGTCATGATAGATTGTGATATAACATGATTCCTGTTTATTACACTCATGTTCATTTTATGTTTCGTATATTTAGTTTGCTAGAATCAGTACTTGCTTCCGTCCTGACAGGATAAACGTTGTAGATATACTTACAGAGGAGGAGTTGCTATGTGATTCCTATTATGGAGTTGCCATCGAGGATCCGACTTTATCTTACGAGGATGTACCTGCGGGGAAACTCATGTAGTTTGTATCGGGACTTCTGAGAGTAGTCATGTTGTTAGACTATGTATTTTGATACTGGACCTGTATCCAGTTTTATGTCTTGCCTATGTACTTTGAAAATATTTATATACGAGATGCTTTTGTGTTTGGATATATTCTGACTCACTATTACATATTGAACTGTTAGCACACTTTGCTCTTATCTTATTTGTCTTTAGAACAGCTGACTACGCTTTATCTCAAGCGTAGGCTGGACATGACTCGGCCCAGCCCAACAATTTGGGTAGCGGATCATGACACTAACAATTAGGCTAGCCACTAATCAGAATAATTAACACAATATTAATAAATAAATATGCACGATATAATATGATATGAATTGATAAAAAAAATCTCTCCCAGATTTAGGTAGTTAAAATCCTACCCCTGTTAGAAAATTTTCGTCCTCGAAATTTAGCACCTCACTCCTCTCTCTTGGTCAATCATAACCTATTCAACAAAAGTATTCGCTATGGACAACCCTAATAAGAAAGTCCTACCTAAAATCATACAATACACAATTATATTAAAAAAATAACATGCACGGTTATGGTATTACTTGTCATGATATTGCAGTCTCAATCAACATTTCATGTGGACTACACTAACCATACTATAGCACAAGGCAACCTATAAGGTACTAAAGGACACAACACAAAATAATAGATGAAAAAGGACAGAAAGAACAAAACAAGCTACATGCTAGCCCATCACCTCTAGCAACGGCCTCATCGACCGTCATCGCAAAAACCCTGCCCAGCTAGGTTGTCGCCCTACGCTGGTGCGAGATTATTTGCGGTACCACATGTGGCCTAGCTAGACTCCTTGCCTACCTCTGATACTCACTCCAGTTATTCTCTAGCATCAATCTAACTAAATACCAATGATATACTACGATTCTAGGATATACTTAACTTACTGGTACATTCAATAAGGTTGCTATACTAAGACCTCCAAGTTACTTTCTACAGAATACCTACCTGAATTTCGACATTATCTAGCACATGGTGCTCACTCCTATATATGTCACTGATGAGATACTCCCCTAGTAAGGTAGTCAAGGATCACTTCTATACTTATTGCACTAACCACTAGGTTACCCTTATCTGAAATGTTTTTGATACTCGAGATGTTCGGCATCTGTCACGACCAGCACCCGTTTTTTCGGGATGCGAGTGCGTATCCAAGTCTAGCCTACGCCACGGTGTCGGCGGTAGTACGCTGTCTAGCCATAATGCTCAAAATCACATAAGATATAACTTTATTGCTCATTCATATTGCTACATTATTTATAATATTTACAAGTTTTATATTTGAAGAATTTACAAATCTCACAAAATAAAATGAAACAACTAATCTATCTAACTAGTTTTCTAGATTGGCCTTCCAACATACCCATGTCTTCCCCAATGGTCCAAAGCGTAATATAGCAGGCAATTATCTGAAAAATATTGGTTTCCAGTCAGGAATGGAACAAGCACACATATGACATGATAGAATTTGCAAGACATGAAAATAGCATATGAGAATTTAAACTAGAAAGTAACAGGCGTCATGGTATAGTAGGAAAAACAAACAGGCAACTCTATAACAAAATATAGTAACTAGAAGGAAATAAGGTGACAAAACATGTGATCAAGAAAAACAAGATGAACAAGTGAAGCAATATCTATCTATGTGTGTTGAAATATCGCGTTCGACGTGTGAACGGCGAAGGAATAAATCTGGCACCCTGTTCGTGTCGTGTGCGGCTTCTATTCTCCACGAAAGACAATGGGGATGGAAAGGGTAGTTCACACGTCAACTAAAATATTTCTCCGCTCGACTAGTACTAATGGATTCGAACAAGTCACAAACACGTAATTATGTGAATGGTAATCGAAAAATATAATATGTAGGGATCCATGATACTAATCGCGTGTAACAAGCGTGTCAGCAAGCAGGAGAAGCATACGTATAATATGTAATGGAAAAACTATCAGAAATTGAATGTACTTGCCTGGGGACTGCTGCTACCGTCCTTGCGGCTGCTGCTGTGTGCGCGGCAGTGCCTGCACCAGCGGCTCTGGTTGGTGACCGGTGGCTCGCACGGCAGCGCACGGTTGCTGGAGTGGCCGCCCAGGGATCGGGTGGCGCTAGGGTTGGAATTTTAGGGTTTTCTCCTCTCTATCTCTCTCTCGTATATATATATATATATATATATATATATATATATATATATATATATATATATATATATATATATATATATATATATGTATAATTGGTGGGGGTTCTGATGATGCTATCGGGTCTGGTGCTGAAAATCTCGCGAGATATTCACCGAGATTTTTATTTCTTTTTCTTTATATAGCCTTATATATTTATATCCCTATATATATATATATATAATTATATATATATATATATATATATATATATATATATATATATATATAAAATATATATATATATATATATATATACCCAAAACTTAATAGTACTTTTCCTGGCTTTTATATAAAAAAAATTATGTATATGAGATTAATATTTATTTCTATCTATAGGATAAACACCCAATCTTTGTATATCATAATTTATTCATTCCTAACCTTTACTTAATCGGTAACAACCCAAGTGTATATACATATATAGTCAAACCCCAAAAATCCACAAGGATAATTTAAGGAAGTTAGTTATCATATTTATAATAAAATAGTAGCGTAATAGCAAGAACATATTTTATATATATATATATATATATATATATATATATATAACCATTTCTAAGATTTCCACCTAAATGACTAAAATAGACTACCAACACAACATGGACGTCTTTGGACGCACTACCTGCCTACATAGGCTTAGGTTGGGTTCGGGTTAAGTCCGGGCCAAACTGGTACAACCGGGTCTCCCAAAAGTCAATAATCTAATTAATAAATAATTAAGTCGTCTATAGGGGTTAAGTCACAACTTTGACTATTTTTTTAGTTAGAAAAAACATATGCTACTATAGCTAGTACACTAGTCAAAACACGCAACTACACTATCCGTACCATGATTTTTAGTCATCTTGTACTCCAAATCTTAACCATGACTAAAGCCTTCTATCATAATAACTATTTAAATATTTATAAAATTCCAAAAATCACTATTCAAGTCACATAATTAATAAAAAAATATTTCAAAATTTCGGGAATAGGGGTTACAAATCTACCCATCTTAGAAATAAATTTGTACTCGAATTTAAATAGAATAGACAAAAAAATAATAGGAAGCATTGAACAAAAGATAACAAAGTAGAATTAAAATTATTAGTTTCTAGCAAAATAATCTAAACCATTTTATTATAACTCAAATCTTATTTTAAATAATTACTCATCCTAGTAATTTGAATATAACGATATCATCAAGATAATTTCATATATATATATATATATATATATATATATATATATATATATATATATATATATATAGAAATCTTATTTAAACATAAATGGAAAATTTTGCAACTATTTTAGAAACCAAATATTGAACAACATATTTTATAATTCCAAAAAATTCGAGAACATATGTTTTTAGAAAAATTAAATAGAATTTTCAAACTATAAATTTTAATTAGTTTTTGAAATACAAAAATAATAGCAAATAATCTTTAATCGTTTCAAGAGGAAGTATTTCTAATCATGATGTTCAAATAAAATAAATTGTTAAAAAATTAAAGATTTGCAAATCGGGAAGTGGGCTTACAAATCTACCCACCTTAGAAAAATTTTGTCCTCGAAATTTCAAATGGCACGATTAGGTACGACTAAGAATATAATGAAGAATAGAAATTTAATCCATATGAATAAGAACAAGAATTGATATAATCAAGAGAATGGTATGATTCCTGATCAAATTAGTCACGCGTAATTGCGGATAAAATCAAAATAATAAACAGAGTGCGATTTGGCACGATCAAAATATATTATGATTGAGTCACAATCAAATTTTGTTTAAGGATGATCAAAGATATCGGTTTAACACGAATACTTGCTTAGGCATGATCAAAGTACGACCGAATTATGTGGTCAAGGATCTAGTCAAGGTAAGATCTAAGCATGCTTAAGGATAGAAGTAAAATAGGATTAGCTAAAAAGTCATTAGGCACGATTAACCACTAGCTGAAATTATGTAAGCATGATCAACGATCAAAGGTTAGACAAAGTCTAACAGGATTAAATTACTTTGATACGAATAAGATGTAGTTACGATCAAGGCTAACCATGCAAGTCTTCCAAGCAGGATAAAATTTGGCACGAGTATGAATATGATTAAACTAAGCATGATCAAGGCTAGAATAAATCTAAACATTAGCAATAATAGAGTTTGAAATATAGGCACGACTATGACTATAGTCAAATAGTTTAGTCACGATCAAAAATCGTTTAGGAACGATCAAAATTCAAATTTGTTTGGCACGATTAACTCGATTAACTATTTAAGCAAAATTATTTAGGCATATAGAATCAAAATTTAGATAACATGCGAATTGGCACGATCAAAATATATTCAAAGTAGTCTAGTTACGATCAAAAGTTGTTTAAGGATGATCTGAATCGAAATTGCTTTAACACGATCAATTATGTAGGTATGATCATAGAATCATAATCTATGTGTGATTCTGAATCTAATGGAAGGAATTCAGAAGTAGGTTTAAAAGATTGCTAGGAAGACAATTTATCGATATGAAATAAAAGATAAGAAAATAAAAGGATAAAGACTAAGTCAGCATTTTAAGTGCATGCATGAAATTGCAAACCATGAAATCAATAGTCATATGCTAAAAGGACGTAGTCTCTATAATATTCGAAAACCATATGTATACGTGAAGTCACTTTACCGAAAATTTATGCCCTCAAGTGTACATCTGGCTGCAGTAAACTCTTGGTATGACTCAAATAGTGGTATGGTATCGAATACTCTATCGACTCTATCCAATATTGACATAATAACTCAAGGTAGGACAATTAAGATGTAGTTTTAATAATATTCGATAACCTACGCTTACTGGAAATTACTTCAACTTAGAGATTATGCCATGCCAGTGCGCTGCTGGCTGCAGTGAACCCGCAGTCTCGATAATTCAGATAAATGGAGTGCGCATCTGCCTTGCCATTATAAGTCATCAAAATTATTCCAACTATATATATAAGAATTTCCAACTATATATATAAGAATTTCAAAGGAGCTTCTAGAAATTCAAACAAGTCAATCATGATAGAAAATGTAAGTATCTATTTTTGAAGTGAAAGTATCAATTTTGAAAATAAAATGATCAATGAGGTTTCACTTTTGAAAATCAAACGATCGAAAATTTAAAGAAGACGACTGAGGATTTAATATATGGATAATTGAAGCAGGTTAGGCTCAAAACTCAATAGATGGAAATAGAATATTGACTTTTAGAAAATAATTATATATGGAAATAATTAAGTAATATGGCCTAGGCAGGAAAGATAAACAGATTCCAAGGTGATCAAGATAGAAGAAATGTAAGTATCTGTCCTTCAAGTATCAATTCTTGAAAAATAAAATAAACGACTAGGAAAGATAATAATCGAGGCCAAAATAAGGATAAATCTTCTAATTCCTATTGCACAGATATTCAATGATTGAGGAGAAACTTATATGCCTTGAATCAAAGACTTGAGATAGATAATTGAATCAGAAATTATTTTAAAAAGTAATTCCTTATGGACAAATAGAAATAAATGAGCAATACGAATTTTATGATATGACTATGATGATTAGAGGAGAGAAAATAAAATAAAACAAATGATCAAGGTTAGGAATAGAATCCAGGAAGTCTTAATTTATCAAGCGAGTAGTCTACCCACCTTGGGTCCTACCTTCCTACACAATAGTGTATTTTTCTACAAAATATATCTAATAGGGTTAGAATTCAATAAATCCTTGGCTAAATCACATGGCCTATGTAGAAACCTTAACTATCTAACAAAAATTGGATAAGGGACTCATAGTCCTAGTCGTTCTTCTAAAATCAAATTAATCCTAACTGTGAATGAGCACATCCTAATCGCAAGCTCGTAGCATTACGACTAATATGGTACTACCACGAGTTCGCACAATTTATGAAAACTGACCTACATGGGCCACCAAAAAAAACTTTTCACGATCCATATCCACTTTTTGGGATGCAAGTGCGTATCCAAGTCCAGTCTATGCCGCGGTATCGGCGGTAGTATGTTGTCTAGCCATAATACTCAAAATCACATAAAATATAACTTTATTGCTCATTCACATTGCTATATTATTTACAACATTTACAAGTTTTACATTTAAAGAATTTATAAGTCTCACAAAAAATAAAACAACTAATCTATCTAACTAGTCTTCTAGGTTGGCCTTCCAACATATCCATTGCTTCCCCAACGGTCTAAGGCGTAATATAACAGACGATTATCTGAAAATGTTGGGTTCTGGTAAGAAATGGAACAAATATGATAAGTTATTCAAGACATGATAGAATTTGCAAGACATGAAAATAGTATATGAGAATTTATACTAGAAAGTAACAGGCATTATGGTATAGTAGGAAAATAAACAGGCAACTCTATAACAGAATATAGTAACTAGAAGGAAACATGGTGACATAACATGTGATCAAAAAAAATAGGATGGACAAGTGAAGCAATATCTATCTATGTGTGTTGAAATATCGCGTTCGACGTGTGAACGGCTAAGGATAAATCCGGCACCCCGTACGTGTCGTGTGCTGCTGCTATTCTCTACGAAAGACAATGGGGATGGAAAAGGTAGTTCACACGTCTACTAAGATATTTCAATGTCCAACTAGTACTCATGGATTCGAACAAGTCACGAACACAGTAATCATGTGAATAGTAATCAAAAAATATAATATATAGGGATCCATGATACTAATTTCGTGTAACAAGCGTGTCAGCAAGCAGGAGAAACATATGTATAATATGTAATGGAACTATCAGGAATTGAAAAAAAATTAGTATATGTACTTGCCTAGAGTCCTTTGCTAGTGAAACCGATAATACCATTGCATTCGGAATAGTTTAGTTGGCTTCGGTGTAGCGCGCAAAACCCACAATATCCAACCACTCAATGAGCCACAAAAGGCAAACTCCTGTAATTGTCTCCGGATGTTGAAATAGACATCACCGATGTTTTATCATAAAAAATGTCTAAGTTTGACTGCCCATAAGTTTAATTTTTGATACAGGAGCAAAACGGTAATTTTGGGCAAAAACAGTGTCCGCCATTGGACCTATTTTGTGCCAAAAATGCGACAGTACCTACGGTCTCTAAAGTCATCAAACTATATGTCTATGGGTCCGGTTTGATGATATGAACCCAACCGTATATTCAAAGTTGAAGTTTGGTGGGCCATGCACAAATTTGCCCGTTGGATCGGATCATCGGCCCGCCAAAATAGTGTTCCGATCGACCTTCTCAGAATCGGACCGCTCACAGGCCCAGAAAAACGACACGGTCCTGTTGGCATAAGTTTTGTCTCGAGGTGACGAACGTGCACAAAGTTATGGGCTAGTTTTCAAAGAGCCGATACGGGGTATCTTGACGGATATGCCTCGATTTTGTCGCGTACACACAGCGAAATCTAGTTTCGTCGAATCCCACACGTCGACAAAATCCATATGTGTCTTTCGCTGCTCATGGGTTGCGACCACGTTGCCCGGTTTGTCGGAACGCACGCCGTATCGGTAGAAATTCCTAAAATCATTAAGGTTTTAAATACTGTTTTTGTCGATCATTGAAACTGATTTCACAATCATTTAGTAAACTAAAATCAAAACCAATATGGGTTTTTTAATCATATATATGTTGTCTATAATTCTACACAAACAGGTTTTCAAATATGTTGATGATTTGGCAAGGAATCGCCTTCGAAGTTCGGGTTTCGATTCGGATTTTTGTTCAAGTTTGAACAGTTTTTTGGACAATCTATCGCGTTAAAATTAATGCTACTTGAAGAGTATTGAAAGGGGTCAGGTCAGCTGCATAACCGTGGAATCGGTTCTGAAAAATGTCGATCTAGGTGGCCAGAAACTCACGACAAAGGGGGCTCGGAATGATGTTGTCGTCCTTGCGACTGCTGCTGTGTGCGCAGCAGCGCTTGCACCAGCGCTCTGGCCGACGATCGATGGCTCGTGCAGCGGCACGCGGTTGCTCGGGTGGCAGCCCAAGGATCGGGTGGCAATAGGGTTAGAGTTTTAGGGTTTTCTCCTCTCTATCTCTCTCTCGTATATATATATATATATATATATATATATATATATATATATATATATATAATATATATATATATATATTACCATTACCTTATATATATATATATATAAAATATATTATATATATAATATATATATATATATATAATATATCTATATATATATTACCATTTACCTTATACACGAGAAATATATATATATATATATATATATATATATATATATATATATATATATTTTCTCGTGTATAAGGTAAATGGTAATATATATATATATTATATATATATATATATATAATATATATATATATATAGATATATATATATATATATATTACCATTTACCTTATACACGAGAAATATATATTAATATATATATATATATATTATATATTATATATATATATCTATATATATATATATATATATATATATATATATATATATATTTTTATATTTTTTTATATTTATATATATATATATTTTAAATATATATATATATATATATATATATATATATATTATATATATATATATATACAACCTTAACGCTATCGGTTCAGCCTGCGTCGCGTGTAATTGCTGCACTGAACGCCAGATGGAAACCATAGACCACATCTTCCAGGAGGGTAGGCTCCCGGACCAAGTTTGGAACACCCTCAACCACAACTACAACACCTCTCCAGGAGACGGGCACTTTATCGATCTTCTGGCCCACTGGGGAGCTGCCTCCCACGGCCACCAGATCGTTGCAGCGGCCGCAACCTGGGCAATCTGGAAAAACCGCAACAAAGCGAGATATGAGGGCTACCAATACTCTGCCGATCAGCTTATCCGGAAAATTCACGGCAATGTCGCAAACGGAGCGCAATCTGCCCCCACATACCCACGGCTTTCGGGCAACCGTTCTTTCTTAGTAGTGGCGGTTGCGTCCGCATCTTCCCCCTGTCTTTACTTTTGTGGTATACTTTTGTCTTGTATACGTGTCAGGCTTCAGCTTTTTGAGCCTTGATTCTAATAAAATGGGTTTTTTTTTAAAATATATATATATATATATATATTATATATATATTAATATATTATATATATATATATAATTTTATATATCCTTATATATATATTATATATTTATATATATATTATATATATATATATAATATATTATATATATATATATATATATATATATATATATATATATAATTTACCTTCCTTTTACCATTTTGCCCCTATTAGTAATCTAGTCTCCAAATGTTGTCATGATAGTTCAATTGAGTTTTATACTCTTCTTATTTTCTCCAAGATATTGTTCTCTTTTTTTGTTGGTCAACAAGCTCATAACATAAATTGGTAACTTGTGCTCTTATTCTCTAATGAACTAATGGAAAATAAAGGTGTTGTGAATATAAAAGATGTGCTCCGGCCGAATTTTTTACTTATTTTGATTTTATTTGTATAATTATCAGTTTTGGATGTTTAAGATGTATGGAAACTACACACTTTGGTTGAACATCTTTGTGGTTGGACAAGTGTTGGATGTTTGTGGTTGGACGTGTGTTGGATGTGTTAGAAGTTTGTGGTGTATGAACAGTATACAGTTTATTAATATAAAATTGGGTTTTATAGTTATATGATGTATTAAATCTTCTAGATTATTGATATTATTTGTGTGTTCGATTCATAATACATAATTATAAGTATAATTTTGGCTTTAGCTTCTCTTGACGGATATAAAACGTCAACAATTAACTCAATCATGCTGCAGAAGGGCTTTTCTTGACAGCTAATAATCGTCATCTAGGTCGGAATCAAGAAAAGTTTTCAACTACATTGACGGTTTCTCAAACTGATTTCTTGACGGCTAAAAACTGTCAAGAAAATATTTTAGATAACGGTTAAAAGCCGTCAAGAAAAGCCCTGTCATAGACCGTCAACAAAAGTGGGGGACTTTTCTTGACTCTGGACTACTTGACGGATCCACAACCGTCAAGATAACCCTTTCTTGACGGAGATTAACCGTCAAGAAAGCTCTTTTTTTCTTGTAGTGAGTGTTCCATCTTTGTAACCTCGATTTGAGCCTCCCACAATCGTACTGTTCAACAAAATCCCAACTTTAAAGATTTTCATGATTGTTAGTGCATGTACCTTTGTGCTAAACTTAAAGTTTTCCCAGCCTAACCTTTTGAACCAAGAGCCATGCACACGTAGGTTCCAAGGAGTAAAACAGAGTGGCTTGGCCATGAACAATATTAAGCAAGTTCCATGTCCATCCTTTTATCATTTGGCCTTAGGCGGACTCGGGCAGACGCATAGTCCAAGCTTGTATCGGGTAGGCCTTGGGTCGGGCTTAGACACACGGATGCATAGCCCAAGCCCGACCCTATACTAATATGGATCGGGTCGGACTACCCTAATGACCGGGCTCTATCGAATTTTGGCCCATCAGGCCAGACGGACTTTTCGGGCGCTCGGCCAAATGATGATCCCTATTAATAATCTTATTTTATTCATGCTCAGTGATATGATCATCTGCAATGATAAGTTTTATTGTTTCATTCATATACATGATCACTTGTTTTCGCAAAAGATTGGATCAGGTTTTCAGGAATTACAGCTTATGCAACCCGTATGTTACTCAAAAGATATATCAATTTGCGGGGGAGCTTTTTCTCATTTTCTCAAAAAGCTATCTATGGATTACGGGGGAGCTTTTCTCAAAGGCTATCAAATTTCGGAGTTGTATTAGCATGGTTTGCCAAATATCATAATGGGGGGATTGTTGACACAAAATGTCTTGGTCAACCTAATTATGATAATCGACAAAACCTAGCTTAATACCAACAAGCCAAATTACAAGAAGAATTAACTGCACTTAAAAGACTGGACAAATGTATCATCATGTTGATCATCAAATTATTTTTTTCTTGATTATTCTTCAATGTAATTTTGCACTTTATTGAGTTTAGACATGTTGTACATCGAGTCGCACTGGAAATCCAAACTCCACTCGACCCATGAATAGTCCACTCAAAATAGCTTGAAGACTGAATCAAAGAAAGCCCAACCCACATCCACCAAAGAAATTCCAAAACAAACGAAAAATCCATACATATTCTAGCAACCGAACTCGGACCGAGCTATGGCCGAACTTGGACCGTACTCGCTCTTGACAATCCTGAAAAATTCGGACAGCTATGCAATCCATGATATTGTGGTTCCCAACGTTCGAAAAAATTCAAATATACACCCGAAGTTTGGTCGAACTCGGTCCACAAAAAGCCTATAAATAGACATGGATTTCCACATTGTCATTCATCAATCTTCACTCATCTCTTCTCATCTTTCATATCCTATAAAGTGATCTCTGAGCTTTAACCTTCTTATCTCCAAGATCAACTTCCTCAGTCTTCCAGTTCCAAGTGCGATCTCAGTTAGAAGTCTGAAAAGAGTTGTAAAAGCTTGGTCTATAAAAGCTTCTCTTCTGTTTTTAAGTCGACGAGCCCTTCGGATAAAAATTCGTAATTGTGAAGTCGTTGTGCATTCGGATAAAATCACAAGGTGTAAGGAGCTACAAGTGCTTCGGATTCAAAGCTTGTGTTTCACTATTGTGACTATAGTGGATTCAACTCCGAGCAAGAGTTCTCGGACCTGAACTAATCCTCTCAAAGAAAAACCAGGATAAAATCTCGATGTTTGCATTTGCTCTCTAAACTCTGTGATTTTAATATTTGTCTTATACACACACAATTATTCTGTTGGTTGCACTCTGTCTTCACTTAGAATAATTTAGAATAAAGTTTATTGGATAGATATTTCCGCTGCACTTTATTCACACCCCTCTAGAGTTATCTAACGGTCCTTCACTATGTTGTTGTCCCCACCACCACACCGTACGATTGCAACCGAAAGACTTGGGTAGGGTATAGGCCGTTAACTGAAGAGAAACCAAGCTTATATCTTACCATATTGAGTTTCCCATATAGCAAAAGTGGGAGTAAAGAATCGTAACATTCTTTGCGATATTAAGAACTTATATAACGTACTGAAAGCAAGGCATTCACTATTACAAGAAACAAAGTACCCAAATTGGAAGTTATAATACAGAAATCCATAATTTAAGGATACATGACATCTTGTACTAGCTTCCAAATAGTAGGCATACTCAAGGTACATGTAAAGTGTCAGGCGAGACAGAGATCATTTGAAGAAGGCTTGAGCTTGAAAATGTTACTTCTAGAACAGGCTCCGATAAGCTAGTACATTTTGGACTGTCATTAACAATGTGTATGAACTCTTTTGCTACTTCAACCATAGACAATCCCCTTCTTGATAGACAATGTAAAGCAAAGGCTGCCAATCTCTATCTGCTCGCAATGAGTCAGAAATTCTTCTTCAAATTTAAGACGGGGATCAACAATCTCATTAAACCTCTTGTGTTCTATCTTATCCCGGACCAACTCATGAGCATTAGAATGTTCTGAACCCAAAATTAGCTCCAGCAGTATGAGACTAAAGTTGTATACAACATTTGAATCATGAGAATCTCCTACATATCCTGAATTAATGATTCTGAAACTAGCGATCTTAATTGAGTAATCTGCTAAAATAAAGATGTCATTTGATTTGAGACCATATTGTTCTATTGTTGGAGAGAGCTCCGAGTGGAGGTGAGTAAGTGCACTTGCAATCTCAGTAGCAATATTGACTCTTCTATACCAATTAAGAGAACCGTTACCTCTACATGCTTGAAGGAGCTCCCTGAGCGTTCCATGGGGAAAGAACTCATGCACAATAAGAAGTGTGTAGCTTGAGCTCATGCACCATCCAATGATCCGAGCGATGTTCTTGTAGAGATTTGAGACAACTGCTCTGTTCTTTTAAGGACTTGCCTGAGGTTTCGTTGGGTCTCACATCTGACTCTTTGAACGGCCACACGGGATCCATCATTAAGTACTCCAGGGTGGATAGTTCCATCGGTCAAATCAATCGTTGTTCGATCTTGTACAAACCCTTGGTAGCTTTGTTTAGCTCTTGGTATGTGAATACTCGTGTCCTACATGCCCTTGCAAATATTTTGGGAGACATGCAGAGTCAGGATCCCACTTGATAGCCTTATTGGGACGCCTTAAAAGAAAGTAGCATGCAACAACAGCAATACATAACAAGCAAATGAGTAGTCCTGTTTAGAAAAGAGAGATTGATAGTTGTCAAGTCTTTTTCACATAAAGAAATGAAAGAATTACAAAGTCAATGAAATTCCTTAAGAATTACATTTCAGATTTGAAATATACTCAAGATAAACACTTAAAAGAAATCCATTCCAGAAGTTAAAAGGTGGTTATTTGAAGCAATCAATTCCAGATATAAATTGTCAGTTTTATCATTTGTTTCAAATATAAGAAAATAAACATAAGAATGATATAAAGTTTATGAAAATGATACAACATTGTACACTAGACGAAAGCTTGCATATGTTATGATTTTTAATTTTAAGTAAGAAGTTGCTAAATTCTCTTTTCTGCTATTTAATAGAACAAACAAAATTGATGAGATCAGAATGAAAAAGTACATTGGATTAAAAAGACCAGTCAATTACAGAGATTGTTTAATTCTCTTAGATATGGATAATCAAAGGTTGTAAGACGTCTATGAAATTAAGTTACAATTACGATGCAGGTTTTTTTAGGTGTTAAGTATCACATAATGATAGAGAATACATACCAGCAAAAAGAACGGCTTTCTTCTTGCAAAGCCTCCCCTTACAACAATCCCCCTTATATGCTCTACTTTGACCACCGTCACAAGCTGTATATTACAAAGTTAATTTTCTAATATTTTTATTATCTAAGGGAACTGACGAAATGTAGTAATGTTCAACCATATCGAAATAACAATGTTTAGTAATGAATTGTACCACAATATTGTTGGAAACGGAAAAACCAACATATAATATTCAAAATGTTACTTAACATTCATAAAATTTAAAACTAAGCAAGATAATTGACATTAAGTTTTGACAATTATAGGAACTATTGCACCATCAAATACTCTGAGAGCTACAAAGTTTTTTGTAGCACAACAACGCACGTTGAGGGAAAGAACTTGAAACATAATATGGTTGTATTTATGCATAATTATCGCATTGAAAAAAATGGGATAAGGTTGTGTTTTTGGATGGGAAATGGTGGAAAGGAAATGAAGATGAAAATAAAGAGCAAGAAAAGATAACAGAAAGAAAGTTAAGTACAATAATATATATATTGATTGATTGGTTAAGGTTGAAATAATAGCATGGAGATGGAAGGCCCGAGATTATTTTATTATTTTATTATTTCAAATTAAGTGGAAGATTTCTGATTTGATTTATGTTGAGAACTAATAAGGGATTTAGTCCCACATTGGAAAATATAATATGAAGATGAGCTAGACTCCCTATATAGTGGAGTAGCCAATCAATAAAAAATAGAACCATTATTCACTACATGGTATCAGAGCCATAACAAAAAAAAAAAAAAAAAAAATTTCTCACCCCCCCCCGCCGACCCCCCCCCCTTGCCGACCCTAACCCTAGCCCTAACCCCCCTCTTGCCGACCACCCCCCCTGCTGCCCCTAACCCTAACCCCCCCCCCCCCCCCCCCCGCCCAATGCCCCCCTGCCGATCCCTACCCCCTGCCGACCCACCCCCTGTCCCGCCCGACGTCCCCCCCCAGCCGATCCCCACCCCTGCCGACCCCCCACACCTGCTGCTGCCCCCCCCCTCTTCCGCATCTGCTGCTGTAACCCCTTTTTTCCCATAAAAAAAATATATAAAAAACCTCTTTGCGAGAGAGATTATGTGGGCAGTTATTCGACGACAGATGGATGTCAAATACTTTATTTGCACCTTCTGTTCCTAGATTACGCCCTCCGAATTACAAATGCTTTATTTGTTTTCCGTTCTCGATCTGCAAATTAGGTTTTCCATGCGCGCGCGGTGTTGGCCATGTTAACAGCGCATTCGTACGGTCTCTGTTGAAGACTTTACATAACAACGATGATGACGACGACGAAGCTGACGAAGACGACGACGACGACGAAGCCGACGAAGACGACGACAACGCCAACGAAGACGACGACGACGACGAATCACCGTTGAAGACGCCATGGATTCGATCCATGGTAAACTGACAGCAGATGAGATGCAGGCCTTGGTTGATGATATTTTTCAAAGATTAACCGAGGCGACCCCACGTGTGATCCATACTGATGTGGATCCGTCACCCTACAAAATGGGGAAGCTGGACAAGCTGGAGACAAAGTTGGAAGGCACGTCCAATTACTTGAAATGGTCACGACAGGCCATGCGGACGCTGAAGGGACGTGGCTTGGTTGGCTACGTCAATGGCCAAACCAAGGCGCCAGATGATCCCTCCTCAAAGGAGTTTGCTGTTTGGGACATTGTCAACAATGTTGTGGCTGGATGGTTGACTGCCTCCTTGACCGACCAGGTGTCGGAAATGTAGAGGCGATGGAGGCTGCTGCTGATATATGGCGGACTTTGAAGGATAGTACTCAGGCTCGGGCAATCCTATGCGGGTCTTCCAGCTGCAGGATGAACTTGATAGGGTGGCCCAGGACGACCGCACCATCTCTGAGTATGCGGCACTGTTGAAGAAGTTCTGGTCTGATCTGGATCATTATGATCCTCTTGGGATGGAAGATGCCCAAGTCGAACCAGCCTTTGCGAAACATTTCAAAAGTTCTTGGATTATATTTCGCGACAACGGATGATGAATTCTTGAAGGGTCTTAACCCTGTGTTTGAGAATAGAAGGAATGTACTCCTGGCACAGCCATGCTTCCACCTTAGAAGAAGCCATAGCTACCATGGCACAAGAAGAGGCTCGCTTGAAGTTGATGCCCAACAAGGGCTCTTTCCAGGGGGAGCAAGTCACTGTTGACAAGTCTGCCCTTGCCGCCTTCAATCAGCCTCCCTCTGTGGTCGGTGTTTGCCACAACTGTGGTGACTCAGGACATTACATCAGATTTTGTCCAAAGCCCCTGCACAGTCAGTCGAGTGATCGTGGACGGCCGCGGAGGACGTCGTGGTGGTCGAGGCGGTTATGCTGGTAGAAGGAAAATTATTCTGGAGGACACAAAGCTAATCTGGCGGAGGAAGGGGGTGACAATCACCTGGCTGAGTTAACCCCTCTTGAGAAGGAGTTCCTCGCAAGTTACGCGGCACGAAGCTGGGTTCGGACGGCATTACTGGGGCGTCCTCTACCTCGGGGGACCACATCACTTGCTTTGTCCAAACCGGCGCAGGTATACCTGCGTGTGCTCTTGCAGCAGCTGTCCACCAACCGGGTTGGATTATGGACTCTGGGGCATCTCGCCATGTCACGAGATCCCGCGGTGAGTTCCAGGACTATACTCACCTACCGACGCCGGAGAGCATTCAGACTGCTGTTGGTAACTCCAGCCCTGTCATGGGTAAAGGCACTGTCGCATGCACCCCTTCTCCCACTCTCATCAATGTCTTACATGCTCTGACTTTTCCTGTCAATCTTCTTTCTATTAGTGCCATTATCCTTGATCTTAACTGTACTGTTTTCTTTGACATTCCTACGGTGACTTTTCAGGAGAAGGGGACAGGACGACGACTAGGGACTGGCACATGGCATAAGGGGCTGTGGTACTTGGACTGGACTGGACTGGACTGACAAAGCTTTGGCATCTCTGGTAGCAGACACACCACCGGAAGCTTCACGGCGCAGTGTAGAAGATAATTGCTCCTCCACCACCAGCGTGTCGGTCATTCTTCTTTTAAAATTATTAGTCGAATGTATCCGTCCTTATATCAAAGGGCTAATAAAGAGAAATTATTTTGTCATGCTTGTGAGTTGGGTAAACATATCAGAAGCACGTATGTGAGTTCAGGTAGTAGAAGTTCGGCTGCTTTTGATATGATACATTCAGACGTATGGGGCCCTTGTCCTACAACCGGTATTAACGGTTTTCGATGGTTCGTCACTTTTATTGATTGTTATACTCGCGTGACATGGGTGTACCTTATGAAGAATAAAAGTGACGTCTTTGAGACGTTTCGGGACTTTCATCGCCGAGTAGAAACTCAATATGGCACTAAAATTAAGTGCTTACGGTCTGACAATGGGACGGAGTATACAAATAGGAAGGTTGCTGAGTATTTATCCACTCATGGCATACTACACCAAACTTCCTGTGCCTATACACCGCACAAAATGGTGTGGCCGAATGGAAGAACAGACACCTGCTGGAGGTCGCACGGACGATGATGCTGGCTATGAATGTTCCAACACTTATGGGGGCAGGCAGTGTTAACGGCATCTTATCTCATCAACAGAATGCCATCTCAGGTATTGGACTGGAAGACACCGCTGGAGATGCTTACTGGTGCAACCACGTACACTGTTCCACCGAAAGTATTTGGATGTGTATGTTTTGTCCAAGATAATAGGCCAGGAGTTGGCAAACTGGATCCTAGAGCGGTTAAATGTGTCTTTGTCAGGTACACGGCAACTCAGAAGGGTTACGCATGTTGGAGTCCAGTTGAGCGGAAGATGTTTGTAAGCATGGACGTTACATTCAGAGAACTGAACCATATTATGGTTCGGATGACGGTTCGGCGTTTGGTGACACACCTAACATAGAGGGTGTTAGATGTGAGGGAAAAAATTAAGCCCATCTGTGGTAGTCGGATCGGTCCCATGCCCGGTCATAGAAAACTGGACGAAAGGGGAGAAAGCAGTGACTCCGATACAGAAGGTGAAGAAGATACATATGTTAAACAGGGGGAGCAGCAGACAATGAAAAAGGAACAGGGGGAACAGCAGACAATGGAAAAGGAGCTCCAACAGAAGGAGACATCAGAAGTCCAGTACTGTGCCTGTACCGTGCCCTGTGCCTACTGTACCAAGTCTTCGTCTACTCCTGCTCCAACTCCTGAAGATGTTGCCCCCCACAGAATCAATCTAATTCTGATGCGGATCTCTCTGACTCTGATGGTATGATCTTTCCACCACCTATTGCTCCCTTAAGGATATCTTATCGCATCAATGCGGGTAAGGCTCCTAGTCGTTTTGATGATTATGAACATGATATTGCCAACTACCTGTCTTATTCTAACATTTCTTCGAATTATCGAGCCTTCATTGCATCATTAGACTCTACTTCGTTGCCCAAAAGTTGGCAGGAAGCAAAGAAAGATCCAAGGTGGAAAGCTGCAATGATAGAAAACTTGGGACTGGAAAAAAATAAGACGTGGGAGCTGGTTCCATTACCCAAAGGGAAGAAAACTGTGGGATGCAAATGGGTGTACACAGTAAAGGAGACGTCAGAAGGAAAGGTAGAACGATACAAGGCAATGTTGGTTGCAAAGGGATACACACAATCATATGGCATTGACTATGATGAGACGTTTGCTCCAGTAGCGAAAATGAGCACTGTAAGAACTCTGGTCTCCATTGCAAACTATGGGTGGAAGCTATACCAATTAGATGTGAAGAATGCCTTTCTCCATGGGGACCTACAAGAAGAAGTGTACATGGAACTCCCGCCAGGGTGCTATGCTACAGAATCAGACGGAGGGACGTCGCATGGAAAAGTGTGCAAACTAAAGAAGTCGCTATATGGGCTCAAGCAATCTCCTCGAGCCTGGTTTGACAGATTCAGAAAGGCTGTTACAGGCATGGGATACTATCAAGCAAATGCAATCATACTGTCTTTCTTCAGCATGCAAGAGGCCACATCACTATTCTTGCTGTATACGTAGATGATATAGTAATCACAGGTGATGATGAAGCGAGATCGCTAAGCTGAAATCAAAACTCGCGAAGGAGTTTAAAGTGAAGGATCTAGGAGCGATGAGGTACTTTCTAGGTATCGAGGTGTGTGAAGGCGAACAAGGAATTGTTCTCTCACAAAGAAAATACACACTAGATCTGCTGAAGGAGACAGGGATGCTGGGATGCAAAGCAGCAGTCACCCCAATTGACCAGAAGTGCAAGTTGGGAGCAGAAGCAGGAGAGCCAGTTGATCGTGAAAGATATCAACGACTTGTAGGGAGATTGATTTATCTGGGGCACACTCGCCCTGATATCTCATTTGCGATGAGTGTAGTAAGTCGCTACATACATGATCCAAGAACGGGTCATATGGATGCAGTGTTTCAGATCTTGAGATATCTGAAAGGGACGCCGGGGAAAGGGCTATGGTTCAAGAAGAATGGATGTATAGAAGTTGAGGGATACTGCGATGCAGACTGGGCAAGCTGCATAGACGATAGAAGGTCTACCACGGGATATTGTGTCTTTGTAGGAGGAAACTTGGTCTCATGGAGAAGCAAGAAACAGTGGTAGCACGGTCTACAGCTGAAGCAGAATACAGAGCAATGGCTTTAGGAGTGTCGAAGTTGCTGTGGGTGAAAGTGTTGCTGACAGAGTTGAAGCTGGACAAGGGAGCACCGTTACGTCTTCTGAGCATAGTCAAGCTGCAATAAGTATAGCTAACAATCCAGTGCAGCACGACAGAACGAAACGCATCGAGATCGATCGATTCTTCATCAAAGAGAAGCTGGAACAAGGGATATGAAGATTGATCATGTTCGCTCAGAAGAACAATTGGCAGACTGTCTGACTAAGGGTCTTAGTTCATTAAATCTGTCTAAGCTATGTAACAAGATGGGCATGATTAATATCTATCGCCCATCTTGAGGGGGAGTGTTGAGAACTAATAAGGGATTTAGTCCCACATTGGAAAATGTAATATGAAGAGGAGCTAGACTCCCTATAAGTAGTGGTAGTCAATCAATAAAAATATAGAACCATTATTCACTACAATTTAAAACAAATAAATAGATGAGTACTCAAATAGATTCCTTCACTTTCCTAAAGATTTCGACTTTAAACATTGGATGTGTTTATGGGCATGGATAATTAGCATGGCTCCATCCTCTTTTGTTATTAAGTCACTAGGCTCTCTGTGTTAAAACCTTAAGCTTAATTTTTTTCTCAACTTTCCATTTATGTCGGTTTGAATTAATAATACATTCCAAATGAGTCTATATGAGTCATTGTATCATATGAAAATGAGGTTGAGACAATCTCTATATTAACATGCCACTATTGCTTTCTATAATTACTTAATAAATGCCATGACTGATATGTCTGTGTTTTTCTCATAGTTTGCAGTATCGGACGATACTTATACATACGCCTATACCTATACGGTTTGGCATATTCTGAAATTATCTGAGTCACAAGGTCAACCCACCCTGAGAGGGGTTTGGGAATAGTTTAACATATATTAACACTTAGATTATAACTAGTCACATGTTTGCTAATTAGGTGCCTACTTTGCCATTAATCAACGGAAAGTCCCAACTTTGAACCTGATTTTGACTAGGTTGGATAGCTTATTTTAAGTCTCTCTGTCTATGTATAAATTTTGTCTGGGTCCCTCGTTTCAGAAAACTGCAGTACTTAATAATATATAACAAAAAAAAGAAAAGAAATAGCTGTGGATTATAACAAAGGATTTCCGTTGTGATATCCAAAAGCTCTTCTGCTGGTTACAGATGCGATAAAGTATCCAGATTTTGATGTCATGCACTACAAAGAATTGGACCGTAGAGTTTTTGGATGCCAGAATATGGCGTATGAAATATAAATTCTATAACGATTTTATTTATTTATTTTTTGCTTCAAAAAAAAAAATCGTTAGGGGGCATCACAATGTTTTGCAGTCCTAGCAGTCTTGAAAAAATTAGAATTGCTAAAATTTTGACGGTCCTTATATACACAGGACTGTTAAAATTATGATGCCTCCTAGAAAATTTTGGAAGCGCCTTTATCAATGGTCAAGATAAAAGCACTATGAGTGACTTGAAACACTGGTTTTTTTATTTCATAGGTCCTAGGTGGCCGTTACTAAAGATAGTGTGTCTCGGATTAGTATCATGTATACAGAGTTATTAGTTGTTTGTACTTTGTAGAACACGTGGTAACTATTCACAACTGTATCGCTAATTCTTCTGACTCCATAGTAGTTTGTATCAAATATAAGTTTTGAAATCAAACATAAATTCTGAAACAAAAGTTGTAGCTATGGAACTACTATACTAGAGATGATGTAATGAGAGTCGAGGAGTAGCTCACATTTGAAACAACCAGCACCATCAGCGAAACCATCCCCAAGAAACCCAGCTCCACAAGCACACCTCACCCCGTCCTTCACCGTCGTCGCCTTCACCTCCACCGCTCCTTCCGCGCACTCCGTCTTGTTCCCGTACCCCTTCGGCACGGCCCACTCCATCTCAATCCCCTCTGCTGCACACCGCTCCTGGCCGCCGAGCCCGGCGCGATCCAGCTGGAGAACCCCCTGCAGCCGAACTCGGAGAACACCTCGAACCCGTCCCCGTCCTTCCACGCGCTCCCGTCGGCCAGAGAGTAGCAGCACCCTCCCCGGTCCCCCTCGCACCTCCCCCGGAACACTCCGGGGTCGCAGCCGCCCGCGTTGCCGCAGATGGAGGAGTCCTCGCAGTCGTAGAGGCGGAGGACGTTGCGCGCGGTGACGGAAAAGAAGCGGCTGCGGTCGAAGACGTGGTTGACGACGCTGGAGTACCAGCGGAGGTCGCACGCAGCGGAGGAGGAGAGGAGGAGTTGGGGGAGTAGTCGAGGAGGAGGGAGCCGGAGGCCTGGAGGAAGGAGATTATGCGGAGGTCGGTGGGGCCGAGGGATAGGTAGAGCAGGGAGCTGTTGCGGCAAGAGAGACGAAAGGAAGGGACCGGAGGACCACAGGAAGAGTTGAGGTGGAAGGGGAAAGGGAGCTCGAGACTGCCGCACCGCTCGGCGCATCGGTTCGGGAATAGAACTTGGTCAGGCTGCATGGGTTGGGAGACAGTAGCAGTAGAGAAAGAGATCAGCAAGAACATGAACAAGAAAGAGAGACTAGTAGTGGCCATGGCGCCCAGGATGATGGAGAAGAAGAAGAGGAGGAGGAGAGTGAGGAGGGGGTGTTGTTTAATTTATGGAAGTGTTAATGTGCCATTGGGGTTGAGGAAAGGGAGCTTGGGGCATGGATGCGCGCGAGCGAGGGCGGGGCATGTTTGGTGGACGGACGTGAAGGAAATAATTAACAATTATTTAAACGTTTTTCCTTTCTTATCTTTCTACCTCGTCCCTAGCTATTCCGTCTTGGGGAGGGTGTGACGGTCTGGTGATACGAGAGCCGGGATGCCTACGGTGATCCGCTCGAGCCTGCCTAGGAGTTTGGTTGGTCTCGTGCGTGTACGTAGGGATGCATAACAGGATACAAAGAATCAAATCCCTATCGAGTACACCCCAAATCTCTATGCTCTTCAAGATTACAAACTGTCCTTCCTTAAGAGCATCTCCAACCCTATTGTCTTGTTTTGTGTTGTGAATCCTAGGTGGCATGAGGCACAAGACAATGTCTTGTATAGGTGGCAATGTTATATTCACAAATGACAATGGGTTTAAAAAGTCATCTCCAATGCAAAAGTATTGAGAAGACAATACAAATATTTTTTACAACTTCCAAGACAACTTTTACTCTTCTACTTCTTTTTTATAATATTTTTATTCACAAATGATGATGTGGACATAAAGACATTGTGAAGTGCATTGTCTAGATCTAGACAACCAACTTCACATTGTCTTTGCCATGTCATTGCCATGTCAACTCCACACTTTATTTCACATTTGCATTGGAGAAGTACTTTTGAAAAAAATGGTTGTCATTCTTATGTGGCAACCATTTTTTTCAAACTCACAATAGGGTTGGAGATGCTCTAATCCCACTTTACACAGTTGCATATATGTGTATTTTAACACCTCTCTCTCTCTCTCTCTCTCTCTCTCTCCTCTCTCTCTCTTTTAACAAAAATCATATTTTTCATCAAGTTTATACTATCACCCATGATACGACGATGATATAGTGCTAACGTGACGACGATATCTTAACGATATTAGTGTTACATATAATATGTTTTAAAGAAATAATTTTGATATTTTAATTTAATTTTAGAATTCTATTATGAAAATTCTCATTTATGATTCAATTCTCTAACACTAAAACGTGATACTGCATAGACGTATCAACAATATTAGTGTTATAAATAACTTTTTTTTTACATTTCTCATTCGTGATATTCCAATTTTATTTTTGAATTCTACCATGAAATATCTCATTTTATTTATCGACGGTTGTATGATGGGCTCCTGCTAGCTATGTCTATCATATGAATAAGCCAACAGAAACACTCCGTGAAGATCATGACGGTACTTGCGGTCCTCATCAATCAGATCCTAAGTTGCACGATCAACTAAGACGTATGGGTTATTATTGACCCACTATAGTAGCTGACGCTATAGAATATGCTAGAAAATGTAGGGCATGTCAGAACCATGTCGACTTCATTCATCAACCTTTGGCGTTTTTACATTTGACGGCTACATCATGGCCATTTGAAGCATAGGGTATGGATGCCATAGGTCCAATTAGCCCTTCATCTTTTCGAGGACATCGGTTCATCCTGGCAATAACTGATTACTTCTCCAAATGGGCAGAAGCTATATCGCTTATTGAAGTGAAGGCTGTAGGCCCCTAATTTTTGAATATTATTGCTAATTATTTATGTAATATGGATATTTAATATTAAGTTATATTTTATAATCAATATTGCCTATAGAGGTACTTTACCGTAGCTTTGATTTTTGAAGCACAATAATTATAAATTTCTCAAAACAAGTTCTATATTGTGTTCTAGACGAGTCCAGCTTCATTTTGATATACCATGTCCCATCCAAACATATTTTTTGTACATATTTCTTGCACCACTTTAGGGTCAAAATAGTCAATTTAGCCCCTACCGTAAAACCCTATGTGATTTCCAAGTCTAGTTTGATACCCAATTCCGATCCAAACCATTCGACCCAATATATTTTTTGACCTATTTTGAGCCTTCTACACACATGCCAATGGTGTCTCATTCAATTGAGTTCCCAAGTGTATTTATTTTCTAATGGCACATAAGACCATTTATTAGACTTTCGGAGTCTATTTCGGTGCAATACGGTGTATAGGTCCAAACCTAGTCCAACGAAGCTTAGTAAAGCATATACTAGATTTCCATAACCTACTAGGATTAATTTAGATTAATTTTTAAAGGATTTTTTTACAGCCATGATAGGTTACAACCCACCATTGACTTACCAAATATGGAAACTCAATATTAACCCATTCATACACCTTTGCATAACTTCATGATTAGTTATCAAACCCTCACCAAACCTTTCCAAAATCCTCCCTAGACAAACTCTAACCACCCTAACATGTATACCTAATATATACATCCATCATGTGACCGGCGACCCTCTCCCAATACCCCAAAACCCGAACCCTATTTCCTTTGGCCGATGGCTACCACACCAAGCCCTACCCGCCGCCACCACCTCTCCACACCACTTTTAATCCTCAAACCAATTTCTTTGAAGCCCTAGGACACGTCTCTAACGTCCTAGGAAGCCACTGAGGTGCCACGACAACTTTATGAAGAGTTTAGGAGCCTAGAAGTCATTCGAAGTTTGGAAACCAACTCTAAATTTGTCACAACATGTATGTTGTTTTGTAAGTAAAATTTTATGTACTTTTCGATGTCTGTTTCTCACCAAACCAAAACTAGTAAAAAGATCTACGTGTCTACTTTCATGTCCAATTGGCCAACCACATAGTTCTAAATGGTTTGTTTGGGGTGTCCATTTTGCTACAAGATGTCTAGACTGAACCAAATCTTTCGTGTGCGAGTTCTCTACCACTTCCGGACCACGTCAACCCTTCCTATATTTTTGGTTAGAATCTATACATCCTAAGATTTTCATTCAATATACTTTTGCGTCATTTTACTAAGATTTACTATTTTTATAAAATCCAGACTTGTCATTGTAATGTCGGAACACCAAAAACTCTTAGATTCTATGTGTCCAAATGCTTCGAAACTTCATGGGACTTGTCCAAAATAATTGTTGTGCATGTTTTAATAAAAAAAACATATTTTGACACATTTTATACTATTTTTCTAGAATTAATATTTATAGAAAATTTGTTATTTCGGGAGCGAAACAAATGGAACAAGTCTAAGTATATTGATGTAGAATCAATACAAGACTTGTATACATATTTTCTAAGAATAAAATATATATAATTTATTATATAATATTTAATTATTTTCTAGAATAAAATAATACTTTATAGGTAGATTTAGTGCCATCTATGTTATATTGTATATTGTGTAGAACATTATGACTAGTTTTGGTATATAGATGTTATTTTGGTCTATATATGGTAAGACCATATATATAAATTATTAAGGTGTTATTAATAGTAGAATATTTATTATAGGTGTACGTGACGGAGGTAGTAAGGAGATTGAAGCCGGACCGTCGTTTTCTCAACTAGAAGTTGCAGACAAGTGTATCTTGTCAGATATTTCTTTTTTTTTTTTACTGTTGTTTCTATTTAGTTTATCATGACATAAGTTTTAGTTGGTATTTAGCATCCGGATTGGATTTGGATGTCGATGTCTAATTATTGACATTGTATATCGACATTAGGCATTGTATGCATTATGTCGGGTTCATTGACATGATTGACCAAAAGAAACCAACACGTTCATGATGAGAGGTTTACATGAGTATTCATGGTATTGAATTCACAGTAGTTTACTAGGTTATTTATTGTTCTTGTTTATAGAGATGTTGTATGGAATTGACTTGCTCGATTTTAGACATGGGGTAGGGAGAACTCGACTAAGATATCGGACATATAGTATCTTATGTTTAATATGGCAAGTCAAACTAAATCTCAATACATACAAAAATAATTATATAATTAATGAACAATACGTAATACAGTCGACCATCCTGTAATACACATGTTCGATCAAGCTCAAGAAGAAGAATAAAGCTTGCAAAAACTAGGCTATAATAGTAGTAGAGTCATGGTGATAAATAAATACACGGAAGAACAATAATGAAGTACCATAATGGTACTTGAATCCTGCAAAAGCACACACCAACCCCCAAGCCTAGTGGATCTCAATAATAATTGGAGAGATCATCATGTCCTCAGAAGAGACGTTACAAGATATATAATATACAAGTCTATTGTACAATCACTACAACAAAAAACCCTTTTAATGACGGCTAAAAAGCGTCATTAATGACAAACCATGACGCTTTTTTTTCAAAGCAACCGTTATGAAAATGGGTGTTATAAATATTTTTTAAAAACGTCATAAAATAACCGTCATGAATAGTTTCAATAAAAGCGTTATGAATATTTCATATATAGTGCACAATTCAGGACATTTTTAAAACGTTATGAATAGATAATATGTATAGGCTCAATGCAGCACATTTATAACACTTTATACTATTCAAATTAGCATATTTATAACGCTCTATACTGCACATTATATATTACATTCCAAAAACTTAACATTATATATCACCATTTTATTATATTTCTCAAAATAGAGTACATATCAACATCTTCATTACATTCTCAAAATAGAATATCCAAATAGTACATATATATATATATATATATATATATTTACAACTACCAAAATTGTTCCAAGCAAGCATCCGCTTGATTGTGTTCTTCATTGGAGGCCTGCCCCTTCGTACAATCCGAGGTTCTGTCTCATTGTCACTTTCTTGCCTCCAACTCTTGAAGTCTTTTTGTGGAAGCTCTTGGATAGACCGTGCCTGTACAACAAAAAAATCATTGTACGTTGACAAAACTTCCAACAAAATCATTCTTTAAATAGAATATAGATTATGTTATAATACTTACTTGCCGATAGTAAATTGTGTCTGGTGCATTATATTGCATATCATTTGAGCTTATTAAGAACATCACCTGCAAATGCATCAAAAACCGAAGTCAAATATAATCATAAGCTAAAACGAAAGAAACCTTTTGAGAAAAAAGATGTCTCACGTTGTGTCGGACACTTATCGGACATGTCAAGGACACCAAACTATACTAGGACACACCAAAATAGGTGGCAAAATGTGTCGAATCTTTGTCTGTGCCAGATTCATAATCATCTTCTAACAGAATACTTAAAAAGAAACATGTATAATCTATACAGCAAAAGAGTGGTCAATCACCTTATAAGCTCTCTAGCCTCATCCTCATTGGAAACAGAGGTCGATATTACCAGTCTCCAAGAGTTCTATGAGTTGTGACCTGTAGTTTCGAACCATCTGTATACAGGTAACAGAGCCAACCCTTGTCAAAGATTTGAAAAAGAAGAAAGAACAAAAAGATGCTGTCAACATAACCTCATGTCACCTCAAAGCTAGCCAAATCCATGGAGACAGAAACCCCCTCTTGCTTAGCGATCTTAATAGCCGTTTTAATATGTTCCAAATTGAAATATGCATATCTCACTACTACCCACTGCACATGTCAAATATACCCGAGAATACTTTGCCTAATATAAAACCCATCTAAACTAATTTATTTATGTTGGCAAGAGTTGCTCAAGCTACATGATTGGCCATGATTAGCTTCAAACAGAAATTAATAATCTTTTTTTTGTAAAGCGTTTTGCTATCTTTGCATGAAGCTTGTTCCTTCATGTGCCAAATGATAAACTTAAGTAATCCAAGCTCAACTTGCTGAACAAATTGTCAAACAATATCAAATTTTCAAGCCAAACTTGAAGCTAGTTATGGACCACTCACTTTGCTTACAACTATAACTGAAAAAATAGTAAAGAAATTACCTTTGAACCTTTAAGATCTTCTCTTTTCAGTTCATTGGCCTAAAATGATAACATAAGCAGAGAAAATGATAACATAAATTAGCGAGAAGAGGCTCAGATTCAGCTTCAGTCCATGATTACTCACTCACAATTGGAGGTGGACCCCCACTCTCATCATCCCTTCTTCCAACAAATGGCTGCAATGGAGCTTCCTCGCCATCTGAAGGAGCAGCCAAATCATCATTGCCAAAAAAATTCTTGTTCTTCTTCTTTTCCTTTTTCCTTTTCTTTTTTTTTTTCCTCTCCTCTCATCTCCTTAATTCTAATTCCCCTGACAAGTAATGGCTGCACTGTGTGCCTCGCCATTGGCCAAGAAAGAAACAGAGAAGAAATTGAAGGATAAATGAGAATACAAGACGAGAAAAAATGGTAGTCTAAAGTATGAATTCAGACATCATATAATAAATGTTAATTTTCTCTACAGTTAGCAAAAAGTGCAAGATTAATGGCACCAGCTCCACAGCATGTTGCAAATGAATGGGAACTCATCACTTTCTACTAAAACAGTTTTACTTGCCACCAACCTTAAAAGAATCAAGAAGGGATAAAGGGGAAAGTACACCTTCTTTGTTTAGTTGTCATCATCGCCTAAGGAACATACACTCATTCAATTTAATGGAGGATCTATCAAGATTGTTGGCTCGATATACCTACAATGCTTAACCTAGTTTTGCAGCATATCTATCTCGGAATTTTCCCAAAGTCACAAGCTCATGGATTGCTGATATATATAGGAAGAAAATGAGAATTTTACAGCAGAGGGGGGGTGGTAAGTGTATGTTACATGTTCTTATGGTCGATGGATCGGCCATGAACAACATAAGATGCAACCAATGGATCATAACATCTTCTTCACCTCCAAAATTTTGAACATCAGAAGATGAACAACAGAGGGGGGGGGTGGTAAGTGTATGAGAACATCTTATTCACCAATGGATCATAACATCTTCTTCACCTCTAATTTGAATCCCGACTTCAATGGCTAACCCACAGAACCTCTCTCCATACAGCTTAACCAATACCTATACCTGCAGTACCAAAACCAATATCCGTCCTCTTTATCGCCAGGACACTGACACGACTGGTGTCCAAATTCGATACCGACACTACACATAGTGTCCCAGGTCTGATACAAACAACCAACATAGACACGAAATTCATAGACTATATCCAAAACCAAGAATTAGAGGGAAGTGTCAGAAATCATACATGTGTTGGGACGTAGCTAACCGTGTCTTCGTGTCAACACTGAACCTTCGTGTCCGGAGTCTGATACCATTGTTATCATGTCCAGAATTGGTGCCAAGGTTGGTTCAGTAAATTCATCAAACACCATAGGTACACAAGCAATAATTGAATATTGATGTTAATTCTTGATCAAATCGATCAAAATTTCAAAGGAAGAGGGAAATTCGATCAGAGAATCATGGTTTGGAAATTCACCAGATTAATTTGAATGATCGTCCCGTCTCCGCAGGATCGTTCGATCAATGACTACTGCTGCGACGGAGACGAAACGGACACCCTGGCCTGCCAAGGAGAACCATCATCGTCCAGATGATAGCGATTGACTCCTGGTGTCGGTCCTCCTTGCGCCGCCGAGTTCGGCAGCCACCGCGAATTTGCCAACGCCCGATCGAAAAGATGAAAGAAGAGCGGAGAGATCACAATCGGCTGTCCCGCTCTTATTTTTCACCTAACGCGACGTCGGCGTCAGAGAGGCCGTGCCAGAGCCGTCGGCCCGCCCGCTGTTTGCCATTAAAATCTTTTGATTGCAAATTTCAATACAAACAGAACAGTGTTACAATATAGGACTTAGATGTAGTCCTAGGAGTACACTTTTGTTTATCTGGGTCCCTTGTGCCGATAGAGCGAGTGGTAATGCGTTGACTTCGTTGACGATCTGACGACGGTTATCGGTTCTCTGAAGGTTTGGATTGCTCGGGTGCTGGAGCTTGCTGAGAGGAGGAAGACGTTGAGTGTCTGTATCTGCCTCTCTGGTGGTGCAAAGTCTCTGTCTGTCGATGTATGTTTTTCTCTATGTGTGTTCGTGGGTGAGAAGGAAATGATCCCTCTATTTATAGCTTTGCAGGCTGGCTGCTCATGCGCGCATATGTAGGATGCACTTGGACGCGGGGACGCCACGTGGTGATTGCTGATGGAGGCGCATGGACGATGCGCCCTGATTGGGGGGTTGAATTCTTCATGCTGCTGTTGTGAGCCGACACGTAGCAGGGAAGAAGATCTTTTTGTTACTGAGATCTTGGGTGAATCGAGTCAAAGGACACGTGTCATCGGCCCATGGCTCGGAGATCTCGGATTAGATGAGGAATGATCTGGTAGGATGCGCCTGGGATTGGGCGCATGAGAGACTTTGGCTCGTAACTTTTGGGAGTCACGAACCATTCAGGGCGCATGGCTTTTGAGGTGCATGCGAGGCTCCAGTAGTGACTTTTACTTCTGTCTTTTGGGATCAGAGAGAAGTCTGGGATGCATGGCTTTTGAGGCGCATGCAGATTTAGGCGCATGGCTGCGGAGGCGCATGCGAGATGATTGGGCGGCCACGTGGCAGTAACCGTCGGAAGAAAGTAATGATGATGCTGACGTTGGTGACGCTTCATTTTCGGAAAAAGCTGTCAACTGTTCAGTCTTCGGGAAGCGTGCTGCCAACTCTGTCAGACTTCAGAATTTAATGTTTTTGATATTTGATGGACAGCTGAGTGGGCGCATCGATCGACGTTCTACTAGGCATATGGGGACGCATGGAGGCGCATCCCTGTGAGGCGCTTTGGTGCTGAAGGACGCGTCTGTGTGATGCGCTTTGATATTTGAAGGGCGCGTCTGTGTGATGCGCTGTCTGGCCGACGCATCCGCTTCGTGACACGTCTTTAATAGTGCGACTGTTACGTTCTTCGAGTGCTTTAAATAGCCATTTTTGACTTGGCTGAATTCGAAGCGTCAGGTTCATCCATTTAATGCAAATTTATTGCACGGGATTCGGAGAGCCATCCACTTGGCGCATGGGTTTGATTTGCCCGACCTATAAATAGTGGCATGGAGAGAGTTTGTTTCTTGTTCTCTCACGTCCTCCCGAAATGAACTTGTTTGCTCGGATGCATTCTGTTGATGAGATGCTCCCGAGGGTGAAGATGCGACGCAATGTCTTCATTGATGCACTTGAAGGTGACTGTTACATCCAAAAGTCGGAGTCGAGGGCTTCTGAGGCAGGCAGAAGGTGCCTGTTGCATCCAAAGATAGGGATGCACGAGCCTCGTCTCCGTCATGTGGGAAGAGCCGCAGATCGGAATTGCGGTGCTGCGGATTTGGGGGCTCTTTCTTCCTTCAAAATGGGTGTTACCCATTCTGGTTGTGTTGAAAGCTGCTCCTTTAGCCGCGGTTTCGATTACGGTCTTCCTTCGCCTTTGGAGGTTTTTTCGAAGCCTCCACTGGCCACAGGTTGGCTTGCGGTGCTCTTCTCTTCCTCAGTTTGGGGAGCTCTTCCTTCAGCTAGAGGGTTGATTGTCACCCTCGATCTGCTCAATAAATGCTTCATTAGTCGAAGCATTTAGACGGCGGTGAGCTTGGCTGGAAGAGTGGCACATAACTGGGCTGCTGAAGGGATGCACATAACTGAGCTGCTGAAAGGATGTACCCCGCTGAGGATGCACATAACTGAGCTGCTGAAAGGATGCGCCCCGCTGAGGGCGCGTGGTGGGATGCGCCTGACTGAAAGCGCATGATGATCGCCGCGCCTGGCTGTAGACTTAGGGTCTTTTCTTTTTGTAGAAGTTCTCTTGTGTACAACATTTTCTAGACATATAATAGACTTTTATAGTAATAAAAAAAAGTCCTCTTTCAATGTCTATATTTGTTGTTTTTGCTGTGTGAAGTACTTTGTCCGAGCTCTCTGGCGCATGTAGTGTTTGGCGCATAGGATTTCTGGTCCTGAAATTCCATGCTTCTACACCCGCCGCCAGCTTCCTCCCTCTCCTTCTCCCTTTCTAACTAGGTTTAGGGTTTTGTATCTTGGGTTAGGGTTTTGGAGTTAGGAAAGAAGGAGAAGAAGAGGAGGAGAGGAGGGTGTTGCTAAACTAGAGTTAGGGTTTTGGATCTATGGGATTTTGGAGTTGGGGGAGAGGAGGAAGAAGAAAGGATCGGAGAAGGAGAAGACCAGAACGAGGGGGAGAGAAAAAATTTTGTTGAAGCGCGAGATTTTGTCAAAAAATGAACTTAAAAAATACAAGTTTGCCACCGCTCTAAAATATTAATAACGTTTTGTTTTATAAACGTTATGAAAAGTCCAAAATTAGCCCAAACCGTCATAGAAAAAAGGTATTTCGAACTTTCATAACGCTTTTTTATCAGCCGTCATGAAATCCACTTATCAAACGTCATTAATAGGTCTTTTTGTTGTAGTGAATATATAACATGTATGAAAAAATGACAGAAATAGGGTACTCTACTTATAACCAGTCTACATAAAATGCAACATCAATGACAATGTTCAACACATGGGCTAACAGATACGGGTACCATCACAACCATATCTCATTCGAAACTAACGACCAAGAAAATACATCAACACAACCGAAGCTCATCCGAACTATTAGCCAATAGAATACTATCATATAGCCCACATGCCTAGTAAGTCCTCTCTGTCTCAAATGAACTATACAGGTGTCCACTCAAGTCAAGTCAACTTGATTCAAGTCCAAGTCAAGTCATAAAAGCAAGTAATGTGGAAGACTAAGGAAGTAAATTACATCATGGAACGAAGAGAAACATGTGATCATTAGACACAAATAAATACAGAAAGAACAAATAATATAAGTGTGACATGATCGTGTACAAGCAACATGTGACAACGAAGGACAATAATATGACAAGTATGTGTCATGTATAAGGCATAGTAGTAGGAAACAAGCATGAGCAGTAATGAGTGAAAATAAGCATGTATAAATATTGTACAAGTTGGCAAGATACTTGCTTGTAGTCCAAGTCTCCGCTGAATCCTCAATACCAAGGTACATCCAAGAATTCACACATATAATAAAGATGATGATGGTTATTATTATTATTATTATTATTATTATTATTATTGTTGTTATTATTATTCTAATTATACATATGACATATGAGTTCATGGCATAACAAATTCACATGCTTCCATTGGGGTACCACAGGGCCGGCCCTGGGGCCGTGCCAATAGTGCAGCCGCACAGGGCCTCCAATTTTTGGGGCCTCAAAATAATATTATGGTTAGTTTTATAATTTTGTATTTCAAGTAATTCTATTTCTTCCTCAATTCCTATTCTACAATCCCTCCAAGACCTCCAATTCTTGGATCCCTATTCTCTACTGACTCTAAGATTCATATTTATAATCTTACAAAATGATCAAATTTTATATATATATAATTTAAGAATTTGGATGTGCATGCTTATTTATAGAAAAATGATGTCGAAGACCGGAGCTCTTGGTCTTACATCATGTCCATAGTCGGTCCTAAGATTTACGGGACTTATGACAAAATCTAAAATTTGCGCCATTTTTCTCACATAAATAATTTTTTTTAGCATTTTTAGAAGCAAAATCATCAATTAAGCTATCAAAATCATCAATCAAGTTATCATATTTTTTCGATTGGAGCGCTGGCTTTTTTGTTGCTTCCAGATTGGGTCTTTGTTTTCTTCTTTTCTTTTTGATATACCTAGTCTATTGAAAAATTACGGGACTGGCCCTGCTCAGGTCTTGGAGGCTCCAAATTGTGTGATTACATATTACTTCTCATTTGGGTATTGATCGTTATTCATTTTATTATATGTTTTCATCAACAGAAAATTTGAGGCCAGATTTAGACAATTTAACGGTCAGTACGTGCTCTATCTAAAACATCATTATTATACTATGTAATATGCTTGAATATAGATAATTTCCAAAAGATCTTTATTATACTATGTAATATGCTTGAATATAGATAATTTTAGCTTTAATTATTTTGTTTAGTAACTACTTATATTTAGTTATAATATACAATCAAGAGCATCTCCAGAGATTTTGATAAAGACATGTAATAATATATTTAAAAAATATGAATAAATAAATTTAGGGCCATGTCACGACCCGCACCCTAGAGTAAGGGCACGAGAACGTAACAACGCCCAGCCTACGCTGCAGTGTCGGCGGTAGAACGCTGTCCTAGGTCTCATGCATCTAATAGTATAAGGCTAAGCAGTTTATACTCCCCGAATGGGGGTGACATAGCAGAATGTAAACTCAATCACATCTAGGGTAGAGCATAATGGAAGATAGATAAAATATGAAATCCAAAAGAAATACAGCAGATAGAAGTCTAAGTGTCTAAGATACACAACCCAGAAATACATCTCAAAACTCAAATACAGAAATCCATAAATACAACTCAAGACAACTTAAAATAAACTGAGCAAAATCCTAGCTACCTATACAACCTCTACTGTGTCTCCTCTAGGCTAGCAGGCAACCTCCAGGCTATCTGTAAAATTTATCAACGGGTCCAGTCAGGACAGGAGCGAGCACAATACATCTCATGCAGTTCATATCATGTCAGAAAATATAAAGCAGGCAATAGAGTAAGATACATGAAACGCTGTAAGAAGATGTACATGAAAACATGAGAGATATTTGATAACTGAAAATATATATACATGATAAGTAAGAACTGTAAGTGACTAGTGATTTAGAGTACGAGATGGCATGTAATTGGCTTAGGTTGTACATGATAAAACATGGAAGTAACAGAGTGTACATGATGGATAAATCACATGACCATTTATACTCACCCCTACCCACAATCAATACATAAGGATCTATTCAAGTTATGTTACGGACATGATGTTTTAGTTACACAGGAAACACATGAGGAAACATGAACGTACATGAGAGCACATGAAAGTACATGAGCGTACATGAAAGAACATAGAGAACATGAGTGTACATGAGTAACGCAGAAGCAAGGAATACATGATATACATGAAATACATGTCATAAAGTATCCGATGTGGGCGCTAAGGGGGATAACATCCCAAGAAGAGATCCATATAGTACCAATCCGTGATGATAACGTGACAGCATCAAGTAAAAGTAATCTAGAGCGAGAATATAAGTCGTGACAAGTATGAAACGATCAAGAATGTACTCGCCTGATAACTGAATGTCTGAAGAGGGTGTACTGCCTGAGGAGAGGTGTCTGTCTCTAATCAGAGCAACACAAGTTATAACATGTCTAAAATAAGGAAATGGACTGCTACAATGCATCTACATGCTGTCTAGGTCAAACTAGGCTAAAGTCAACACTTGGTCAACTCTAGTCAACTATCTAGTCAAAGCTAGGTCAACTGGGTCAACCTAGACTCAATGAAGTCTTACTAGGCCTAACCAGTCTACCCTAGCTAGTACACACCATACAAATCCAAGGCTATACAAGCCAACACAAGTCACATATCAAGATACATCACATTCATGCATATTCAACATTATATATATATATATATATATATATATATATATATATATATATATATATATATATATAAGAAAAGAACTAACATGTAAAGCTATGTGTTGTGTGAACATGGAGGTGTACATGAAAAGAGAAATCAACACTAGTTATGAGTTTACACTACACATGGCACAAAGCTAACCCATCTACATTACACATGTATTATACTTAACATGCATGGCTACAAGTATACATCTATATACATTAGAGTTGAGACTATTTAAGTTATAACTAACATGCATCTATACTTTACATAAATCTATATACATTCACTACAACAGATATGGGATATGATAGCGTGTGCTGAACGCTGTAGAATGCATATTATAGCATATTCTGCCCGCTATATATGCCCCCGCTATAATAACCCCATGCACAAAACTATAAAGTTATAGCGTTCACGAACGCTATTCATTGATTATAGCGTTCATTGACGCTATAGACAATGTTAGCGTTTTGAAACGCTATATAGTTATAGCAATTAGGAACGCTATAGAACTTTAATAGCATTCATGAACGCTATTAATATATTGTAGCGTTCATGAACGCTATAGACATGTTATAGCACTTACAAACGCTATATAGTTTACATAGCCTTTACAAACGCGATAGTTCATTAATAACATTTGTTAACGCTATAAATGTGTTATGGCATTCCTGAACGCTGTTTATTTTTAATTGCATTCCTGTATGTTATTGTTTGTTAATAGCGTTTCGATATATATCTGCTTTTTATAGCATTTCTTTCCTGCTATTATATGTGCAACAATAGCATGTCAGAATGCTATTGCAGAGTCAAAATTCTGTATTCGAAAATTTGCAGAATACAGCACATCAGAATACTATTGCAGATAATGCCACAGTTACACAAAATGCAGGTATTCAAAAATTTAAATGTGAATCAATCACAGAATGAATTCCGAACATAAGTAAATTCATTAATTTTACTGTCTAATATATGTAGAACAACGAAGTAGTACCAAACATTCAAAATCCTTAATTTCTTCATGTAGAACAACGAAGTAGTCCAAACATATGTCCAAAAATTAAACATTAACAGTGTAGTCAGCTACATATATCTCAAAATATTGACTATCTAACATTTAGCTCCCTTTGAGCCTATCCACAACTAAAACTTCTCAGAAAGCATCATCTTCCTTCATCCAACCTACACAAAAATAGGAGGTAAATCATTAGTGTAAAGAAAAAACCATCTCGAGCCGATCCAGACAATTGACGAAAAGTAAATTATTGGGATAGGAAAAGGATACTAAGAAAACCACCTGAGGCCAAAGGTGCACCCCTCACAGGACCATTACAAACTGACTATACACTCTACTTCATATGCAGGCATACCAAATGTTTCGAGGCTTCAGAAAGAAAAATTATATGTAGTTCTTCGTACAAATATAAGTATAGTTCAAGTGATAATCACTCATCTAACCCTTAAGATGCCTAATTGCAGCTAAACGTTAGATTGAGATATCGTTCACAATTCAATGAAGTTTCTAATGCAACCGTATCGACATATAAGTCTTTCAAATAATAATTGAAATGTAGTTGGGTCATAAGTTCAAAATCATACCATGGGGAGCAAGTAGGCACGAGTAGGTTCTCGGTATCATTTGCTTTTCCTCCTTATTCTCCGTATTATCTTCATTTTTCTTTTCCTCGGCCTGAAAAAATGCTAAGAAATTTTGGACTCCGTGGGATAAGCTAAGAAGACATGAGTCATTCTATAATTTATCATTCTACCATATAAGGATCCCATCTTGTCACGCCCCAGAACCAGAATACTGGAGAGCGGAGGCGAACATAGCCAGCTACGTATATTGAAATGAAGTCCATCTCGCTATACGGTCACGGCTGTCTAGATATGAGGGTTTACTACAAGCCAATGGTCTCTTAAGGTCAAGCCTATTGTCTCAATCTCAAGCAAGTAATATAGATACAAGATGTTTGACCATCAAATATACAATAAAAGGCGTCCCAAATATTACATATCAGCTGATCATGAAGCTAGTCGTACAAAATGCAAGGACTAGCAAGAGTTTAGTCATACATGATCAACCCTAGGATTTGTTAATCATGTTTACAGCCCGTAGGCAGACAGTAAGTAAAGGTGCATCGAGGTAACACGTGCTCGTCGTCTAAACGCCTCAAAAGAATAATTTACAATAGAGTGAGCGAAACAAAATAAAACCCACTCGTAGCCCGGGTTCCTTCTAGTCGCCACCATCGGGCTGGAGGTTCGGTAGATCCTCGGGAGCTGCTCCGAAATCTGGCCACACAAAACCAGCTGGGTCAAACCCCAGAAAGAGCAAGTACCACAAGGGAGGCCACGAAATAAGAACAAAAACCAGCATATCAGAACATAAGAAAAGGAAAAAAAGTACAAGTAAGTAAGAGAACAACAGGGCAATAATCGACTAGGGACGTGGAACCATTCCGGGAACCAGGTTACAACCCTTCAACCAAACAAGGACCGGGGTTGTAACCCTTCGCCTGAATAACACTTGTCCCTATCCATTTATTGTTAAGATAGGTAAACAATCATGTTCAGGAGTACCAGGTACAGGGACTAGATAAGACTTAGACAGGGCTAGACACCATCCATTCACAAGCGGCCAAGCATTACTACGGCTTACTACTTTAACTAACTAGGGTTATCACAAGCCTAATTACTAACAAGGTGCAATAAATTCCCAGTCCCAAGCCCTGCAGACTATTCAGTTATCCTTCCGCGGGTTGAGAGTATGGTTGGGTACATCGCCCAGGAGACGATATACCCTTAGGTGACTTAGAGGGTGCAACACATGACAGTGTGCTGGAAATGTGCTCTACTCGTCGGCAAGCTACAAGTCCAATTAAAGCGCCCAGATAACGAGATTGCCTGTGACTGAAATTCTTCATGAACTATAGTTTGATCTAGTCATTAGCCTATTCCATATTCAGTGTGAATCCCTGACCGTGGGAACCAGGGAGTCACGTCCTAGACATATGCAAGAAAAGACAGGTGGATTGCACAAGCAAGCAAGCAGGAACACCCACGGTGTCAGAGTTGGTTATGCAAGTCATGTTAGCCGTCGCAACAGCATCAAGTCAAGTTACAAGTCAAGAGTGCGCCGCCACGGGCCACTTTCCAGAAAATTAGAACGTACTAGGATCATAATTCACAGAAATCACGAAAACCGTACTAGTCATAGCAAATACTGAAATTCGTGTCAGGTCGTATTGGGTCAAGATAGTCGTGCTGTGTGGAACAAGATCTCAAAAATCCAATCCACAAAAGAGAAGCCAGGCTTAAAGAAGATAAAACCAAACCAAATCTCCATAGCCATTGGGCTGCGCAGGGTGCCAAGGGGTTTTGCAAGGTGTCAAGGGGTTCGGTTACGCAGGGTATCAAGTGCGCAGGGGGAGCGCAAGGGGCCAAGTGCGCAGGGGGATGCGCAAGGGGCCAAGTGCGTAGGGGGAGGATGCGCAAGGCGATGGATGGCACAGGGTGCAGGTGGCACATGGACTGGCTTGCGCTAGGTTGGATGGCGCAGGCGATGGATGGCGCAGAAGCGGATTGCGCAAGAGCCAAGCACGCTGGGGGTGAGCGCGGTTCGCCAAAGGGCGAACTGCGCGGTCAGCACTACGCTAAAGAGCGCTAGCCGAGGGGGATGCGCGGTTCAGTACTGCGCTAAAGAGCGCAGACTGAGGTCTTCTTCTCCAGGTCGAGAGGAAGCATCAAGAACACCAAAAATTCAATCTTTCATATCTTGGCCAAATCAAAACCAAATCTAGATTTTCAAAGTTCTAACTTGAGTAAAATTGAATTCTCTTCCACATGGAAGCATCAAAACAAGCAAAAATCAAAGTTTAATAGATCAAAACCAAGAATTTCCGAAAATAGTTAAAACCTAGATCTAGAAAAATGGAAACTCCAAATCACAAAATGTCAAGTTCTAATATTGATCACCATGGCCTAATCTAACTAATGGACAAATAAAATAGGGTTCTCATGTGGTGGCAAGGTGCACTTGCCTATGGTGTGGGTGTTGTGTAAGGAAGGAAGAAGAAGAAGATAGAGAAATTAATGGAGAATAAAGAGGAGAGAGAAAAGGTTGGTAGGGATTTAATGAGGGTGGATTGTATTGTGTTGAGGGTGGAGCATAGGCTAAAGTGTTCCAAGCACATTAAACCAAACCAATCCTTCTCCACAAAATAAAACCAATCCATGTCAAACCTATTTTACGAGAAAACCCAAAATTTTATAAGTCCAGAAAAAAAAATACCTGCCAAAATCCAATTACGAATATAAATACGAAATACGGGAAACGGGAGTGACAACTCTACCCACCTTAAAAGAATTCCATCCTCGGAATTTAATCAAGGAGCTAGAGACTGCCACGACAAGCTACACTAAACACCAACAATTACACTAAGCCACTCAATCATACAATCATACATGCAATCAGGGAATGAAGAGCATAAGGCATAAGGAAGACATTATACCTTACGAGTCAAACAGGTAGGAATATCGCGATCGGATATCATCCTCACGCTCCCACGTTGACTCACCTAGAGAGTGATGACCCCAAGCAACACGGACTAAGTTAATAGTCTTGTTCTTGAGTATCTTCTCTCTCCGGTCCAAAATAGACACGGTCTTCTCCTCATACGAAGGGTTGGTACCAACAACCAACTCCGAATGGTCTAGGATATGGCTCGGGTCCGGGATGTACCGTCGTAATTGGGACACATAGAATACATCATGCACCTCACTTAGCGACGGCGGAAGAGCAAGACGATATGATACATCTCCTACTCGCTCCAGGATATCGAACGGCCCTATATACCTAGGACTAAGCTTTCCCCGCATGCCAAAGCGAATGACACCGCGGTTAGACGAGATCCTAAGGAATGGTCGCCGATAGCAAACTCTAAGGGACGCCGATTGGCATCGGCCCAATACCGCTGGTGATCTTGGGCAACTCGAAGATGATCCCTGACTTTTTGACTACTTCAACTGTCTGGGCAATCATTTCTGGACCGAGCATCTGCCTCTCTCCAACATCATCCCACGCTAGCGGGGATCTGCACTTCCTACCGTACAGAGCCTCGAATGGTGCCATCTGTATGCTGGCCTGGAAACTATTGTTGTACGAGAACTCCACCAGGTGCAGGTGATCTTCCCATGAACCGCCGAAGTCAAGGGTATAAGATCTTAACATGTCTTCAAGAGTCTGGATTGTGCGCTCTAACTGACCATCTGTCTGCAGATGATAAGCTGAACTAAACTGGAGACGAGTTCCCAAACTCTCTTGCAGGCTACGCCAAAAGTGCGACGTAAATCTTAAATCTCGGTCCGAGGTGATACTTACTGGCACACCGTGAAGCCTGACAATCTGCCTGAGGTACATCTCTGCTAGCTGAGCCGTGGACTGCCCCACTCTGAATGGAAGAAAATGAGCCACCTTCGTGAGCCGGTCAACTATAACCCAAATAGCATCTCGACCAGCTGGGGATCTAGGCAATCCAGTCACAAAATCCATGGTCACATGTTCCCACTTCCATTCTGGAATCGGCAAGGGCTGAAGAAGTCCAGCGGGCCTCTGATGTTCAGCTTTAACCTGCTGGCAAACCAAACACCGAGAGACAAACCGGGCTATCTCCCTCTTCATGCCATTCCACCAGAAGTGCTGACGAATATCACGGTACATCTTCGTGCCACCTGGATGAATAGAATACTACGAACTGTGAGCTTCTGCCATGACCTCCTGTCTGATATCTCCCCTGGGTACACAAAGATGAGTGCCGTGCCGAAGTGTACCATCCTCATAGATACATAACTCTGGCCTTCTTCCTGCCTCACACTCTGCTCTGAGCCGCTGAAGCTTGGAATCTGTAGACTGTGCCACCCGGATCCTCTCAACTATGCTGGACTGAACCTGTAGACTGGCCATCAATGCCACGTTGGTAGGAAGAACCACTTCAATTCCCATCTTCTGAAGATCTGCCAATAACTCTGGTTGCATCGTTAGGAAGTAAACTCCGGCTCTCCTGCTCAACGCATCTGCTACAATGTTGGCCTTTCCTGGGTGATACTGCAAATCTACATCGTAGTCCACCAGTAGCTCGAGCCATCTTCTCTGGCGCATATTAAGGTCCTTCTAGGTGAAAACATACTTTAGGCTCTTGTGATCAGTAAATATCTCCACTCTATCTCCATACAAGTAGTGCCTCCACAACTTAAGTGCAAACACTACTGCTGCCAGCTCCAAGTCGTAGGTCGGGTAATTCTTCTCATGATCACGAAGTTGACGTGATGCATAAGATATTACCTTCCCATGCTGCATCAAGACACACCCCAATCCTCTGCCTGAAGCGTCACAATAAACTATGAATCCTCCGGTCCCATCTGGAAGTGAGAGAATGGGAGCCGTTATCAACCCTCGCTTCAACTTCTCAAATGATTCCTGACACTCTGCTGTCCAAGCAAACTGTACATCCTTGCGGGTCAACTGGGTCATCGGCGCCAAAATTCTAGCAAAATCTGAAACGAACTGCCGGTAGTAGTCGGCTAATCCAAGGAAGCTGTGAACCTCTGCCACTGAACTAGGTACTGGCCACGTCTCGATAGCTACAATCTTTTGGGGATCCACTTCTACTCCTCCTCGAGTAATGATGTGACCCAAGTATGAAATGCGATCGAGCATGAACTCGCATTTACTGAACTTGGCGTACAACTGATGCTCTCTAAGCGTTTGAAGGACGACTCTGAGATGCTACTCATGTTCTGCTTCACTCTTACTGCATACCAGGATATCATCTAGGAACACGATCACGAACTGATCCAAGTAAGGCATGAAAATGCGATTCATGAGGTCCATGAATACTGCCGGCACATTGGTCGCTCCGAAGGGCATAACAAGGAACTCCCAATGTCCATACCTAGATCGAAAAGCTGTCTTCGGGATATCCTGCTCTCTGACTCTAATCTGGTGGTATCCTGACCGCAAGTCTATCTTCGAGAATACTGAAGCCCCTTTGAGTTGGTCAAACAAGTCATCTATCATCGGAAGAGGGTATCTGTTCTTGATTGTCACTGAGTTCAAGGTACGATAATCTACACATAACCTAAACGTACCATCCTTCTTTTTCACAAGAAGCATCGGGGCTCCCCAAGGAGATCTACTTGCACGAATGAATCCCTTGGTCCTGAGTTCTTCAATCATCTTGTACAAAATCTCCAACTCTGAAGGCGCCATCCTGTAGACTCTCTCTGATACTGGTGCTGTTCCGGAGATCAAGTCTATAGTGAACTCAATCTTCCGCTCTGGCGACATCCCTGGAAGCTCCTCTGGGAAGACATCTGGAAACTCTTCTACTATCCGGGGCAACTGCACTGCTGCTACTGCCATCCGCAATACTGGAGAAGATGGCTCCACTGCGCCTCTGGAAAATAAAAACTCTGGCTCTCCTGGAATGCTGAAAACAACTCTGCCAACATGGCAGTCTATCCTAGCATCACTACAAGAATTTCTACTTTTTGCAGCAAAACATATTGTTGCAAAAGATGATTAATTTGTTATAAAAGGTATTTGCAACAAAACTGTTTTGTTATCCAATTCGTCGCCATAAGTGCGTACCAAAAGGTCTTTTCCAACGATTTTTTGGTTCGTTGCAAACTTAGCAACAAAATAGTTCTCGTCGTAAATAATATTTTTTTTACAACAAAATTTTTTGTTATAAATAATATTATTTACAACAAATAGTTTGTTGCCTATAATATTTTATGGCAACAAAATGGTTTCGTTGCACGTATTTTTATTTGTAACAAATATTTTTGTCCCTTTGTATTTCTATTGGAAACAAATTTTTCGTCACAAACACTATTCTAGTTGTCTCAAAAGTTTGAAAAAATTCATGAAAAATGAATATTTTCAACAAAAAAAATTGTTGCAAAAATTAGAAAATTTTTGTTGCAACAAAATAATGTAGTGCATCTAGTTGCTTCTTTATCACCTGGCAATTAATATTAATTCTAATACAAGACTATAAATCTTGTTGTAACAAACAATAAAACACCTTGGAATAATTCATTTCATTAAAATAAAAGAGTTAAAAAGATCCATTCACATTCTTTGCTAATACAGCTGATACATTGCATAAGGACAAGTTCTAAGACTTGTATCAAGTTTCTATTCAACAAAAGTGTAATAACAAATATTCCCTAATTTTATGTCTAAAAAAAAGACTGTTCAGCTTCTATTGTGATTGCATAAGTTTAGTAGCTTCCGTAGCAACATTGAAATGTTGTCCCAACCACCTAAGATATATCTTGAGCTTTGCTGCTGTAAAAGTCTTTCCTCGAACATGCAAGCCAACCTACAATGAATTATATGATAAAATATTAAAAATAGATATGAAATGATCCAATAATGTATAATATATAAACAACAGTATTTGTATACATTATTCTAATTTTGACAAGATATAAGCAAGTGCATGTACATATAGGTGCAAAGGAGTGTATATATAAACAAGTGACAATTTGTCACCCATTTTACAGAAAATATTTGAGAGACATCTACATTCAACGAAGGAGGCAAAAACTTTTTACTGAAGATCAAAAGAGATTCAATATTCAAGCATAAAATGACCCGTACAAACTTTATAACTTTTCCTAATTTTTTTAGTAATTAAAAATTGATTCTAAGAACCTAATACAGAAATTGTAGCAAAGGAAACATAAACACTGTAGCAAAAGTAACAAAGTAAACAAAGATAACAAAAAACTTACCAGAGCTTAAGGTTGTGTGCCCCCAAAACGTGACATGAAAGTCTCAAACATTATTCGCATATTGCCCTGCTCAACCACTAGTTCATCCATCTTATTTTGCACCACTCCCAATTCCTGTTTTGTACTACCAAGCTCTTGTTCTGTAGCCTCTAGCTCTCGTATTAATTCTTCAGCTTTTCTCTCAGCTTCTTCAGCTCTTCTTCTAGAGTCTTCCATCTCTGAAAAAATAAAGGAGGTTAGCAGCTAAAGTTAAACATGCTTGTGAGAAAAAAAAATTCATTTAAGACAAGTTAAACATGCTCCATCTAGCGTCTAACTGAGTTGCTTAATACCTGTTTTTAGAAAATAAATAAAATCTGTCTAACATCTTTTTCTGCATCACAATCTAGTGTCTATCAACTTTAATTAGAGATGGAAGTGGAATGAGAGGAACATCTTTACCTGGTAGACTTTTTACGGCAAGGAGAATGAAAATACATGTCTGTTTCATACAAGTCTATGCAAGAATGAAAATACATGTCTGAAATAGATTAATGTCATTAAGGAATGGAAGATGGAAGATGGCAACACTTCTTTTAGAAAAAAAATGTCAACATTTAAAATTATGTTTTGTCTCTCCCGTTAATTCTGAAAAAGATTTCAGGAACTTACCTGAAGTCAGAAGTGCTCATGAGATCTTAGGTGCCGACTGTAAGTGCTCGATTTGGCACAACCCCTTTCTTCTGGAATTGGGGAATGGAAGCTGTAGTCAGTTTACATCCCTTTATTCTAATCTAGGTATGGAGGTTTTCAAATATCCTACTGTCAATTCCATTCCCCATCTATAAGTTCAGACCCCATTGCAAATGTGTGCAGCCCTTGTGTCTCGACTGTATCACTCTATTCCACTATAGTTCAGACCAATGTCCCATTCATGTCCAGTCATCTCTTGACCAGTTGTCTCCCTTTCATCAAATATTTGGTTAGCAATTGATACTTTTCCCCTTCATTACACATAGGTAGAGTGTGTATTTCTCTGTGCCTTGATTGGTTTCCACATGAGCCACATCAAGTACAGTTAGCATTCTTTCTAAGAGTGAGATGCTAATGACTCAGGTATTGGTTCATCTGAAACCAATGTTAGGAAGTCACCATCTGAGAAGTGTTTGTCAGTAAGGGATTGGTTGATTCTACTTGCATAGGATCGGGGGAACTCGTTGTACCAGGTGCATCCAAGCCAACAGAATACTTTGATGCTAGAGAGTGATGGTTTTGGTTGCTCTAGAGTGTAGCAGAGGAATAGGGGAAAATCATTTGAGTTTGGGTTTTCCTTAGTGGAGTAGTTGTGCAGTCCATTTTTCCATTTGAGTCTGTCCCTTAGCCTGTAGGAGTAGTTCATCCTCTAGCAATTAATTGATCAGTCCACCATAGAGATGTATCCCGTATCCTAGAGTCTAAGTAATAGGTAATTAAGTAGAGTGTCAGTAAATGGGAAGCGGTGAGCATGTATTAAATAGTATCAGTTCTAAATGACCTTTGATGTACCAGTCCATTTTATGTTAGGTTTAATTGATATTAAAGGATGTATCAGTAATAGGGAATAAATTATCAGAGATTAGGAGGGGCTCATGCTGGTCTTTTACTCAGTCCATGAGTAGAGGGGAGTCGGGTAGGCTTGATATTGATCAATTCCCTACCTACTTGCGTATTCTATTGAGTCTGGTATCAGTTTAATTGGATTTGTCCTGCATTATAGGTTCAGACCCTACTTGGCATATACTTTGTTCAATCACCTTAGCATTTGATCAGTGGTAATAGGAGGCTCAGGGTTGGATGTTCTTGGTTCAGAAATGTCCAGCTTGCAGTTGAGCCATTTCACTCATTAACAGTTCATACCTCACCAAGTTTTGGACCCATTACAGAGCCTCTATTCAGTCACATTCCCCTTCGTGCCAATCCTATATTCATCCTTGTGCATTAACTTTTGAGTGTCAGTCCAGCTCTAGAATTGATATCAGTCTACCTTAGGTGTTGGTCAGTCCCTCCTATAGTTCACAGGCATATCATTTACTGTGTAGCCAATTATACTGTGCCCTGCATATAGTTCAGTCACTTGGGAAGTGATATTCGCCAATGCAAGTAATGGCTACTGTTTAGTGTTCACTCCTTGAACATTGTCCAGATTCACTACATCTCTAGAGTGTTAGCCACTTATTCTAGCTAAGTCTGTCATGTGTGTGGAAATTCCTTCTTTTGTACCCTCATTTTTAGTCACCAATGAGTATCAGATTTTGATGTTGCCTATAAGTGTATCCTATCTATAAGTGTATCCTTGTATGGTTTAGCACATATGTGTAATATATATATATATATATATATATATATATATATATATATATATAAACTGCAGGAGTATCATGAGTTGTGTATGTAAACTGTAGGAGTATCATGAGTTGTGTATGTAAACTGCAGGAGTATCAGGAATATAGAGGAGTATCAGAATATAGAGAAGTATCATGAATGAGTATCCTGGGTGAACCTCTGTGTATATATGTATTGAGTGTATGTGCTCTAGTTGTGTCTTTCCAGATTAAAGCAGCCAGTGGGAGGAGAAGGTACACACAAATCTGAAACATAGAAGAAGACACATGAACCAATTTCATAAGTGCAAATGAGACTTCGGGTTTGGACAACTCCCCCCCTTTTACCTTGAATTGGTCATAAATGACAGGATACTGAGGAAATGGTTTACAGGGTGAGAAATTAAGTAAATATTTCTCTTTATAATATAGAACATCAATGATGACTTCAAATACCTAATGTTCCTATAAAGATATGTGTTGATAGCCAGATGACTTGAGGTATTTGAGACATGCAACAAGGTTTTAACCGGATAAGCCTTAGTTCAGAACTTCAGATTTGCTCGCTTTGGTTCTCGTGCCAGGTGACAGGATATAGTATCTATCACCTCATAGTTGATCAGTTTGCACATATATGTAACTTCCTACCCCACAATTCTGTGCCAGTTGGCCCAAACCAAGCCAAAGTATAGACATCAGTTTTGACTCTTTTGCTCAACATTTTAATCGCTAAATACACAGTTACTCACTTTTCTGTCATCAAGGAAAACATATGGACAGGGCCAAATAGGGCAGGCAGGGCTGCCATTCGGGACACCAAAATTTCAGAGGACACCAAAAAAATTAGATCCCTTTTTATATATAACCTTTGGTAGTATTATATATAGTACTCAGACACATAATCAAATGACTCAGTCAGTCCAGCGCTTATAGCTCATGTGGAAAGTAGCACGGATACCAGGTGGGGCCGGCAGGGTTCTAGCAACCCAATCATAAGGATGTGTATGTGTGTGTGGGTTGTAATAAGAAAAAAAAGACTCAGTCAACACTTCCTATGTAAAGGGACACAAGTTTGAGACCTAATGGCCTTGTTTCTTTTACGAATAGTCCAGTTTTTCAGTTTTTTAAAAATTTATTTCACTAAATGAAAACTAAAGTCTAATAAGTGAAGAAAAAAAAAGGGCATCACTGGAATTTTGTCCTGAGCACCTAAAGGAATGAGGGCCGGCCCTGCATATAGATAGGCTCTGAGGAGGCAAACCAACAAAGGAGGTCTTCCCTTGGCCCATAGAGGTCAAAAAGGGTCAACAGCAGGTCTGGTTTGGCCATTCGGGATTCCTCCAGGATCCCATGTTCAAAGCCATACTACTATGCTTTCAGGAACTTGCACTTCCAATGAATACTTCCAGATTATGGAATTGGAAAATAGAACACACCTCAAGTCTGTATAAGAAAAGTGCTATATCGCCAAAAGTCTTTTACATTAAGTTTATTAGTTGATAAAGTATTTGTTGTACTTCAATATTTATCTTCATTTTGTTTGTGTAGTAACATATTTAGAAGAACATTAAAGTATAATACATTTTGTTGTGTAACATATTTAGAAGAACATTAAAGTATAATACATAGTCGTATCGATTTGAAGCTATTAAAAGTCCTATGCCACTATGATCAAAACAAGAGTTATGATGAGGGTTGAAGGTTATACTTTTACATTAAGAATAATGTCCTGTATATCAGCTAAAGTCCATCACGCATCAAGCAACTCACATGTAACATGTTTTGTTTTAAGAATAATTTCATTACTGGTTTATAATTTAGTGTAATTTCTCTATCTACCTGGTCATCATCCCTTCAACCTTTTTGCAATTATGATGAATTTTGATCCTGGGTTCTAGTAGTTTTAATTGCATGATAGATTGAGAAGGTCTCATATATAAAGGTTTGCTATAGGGAATTGTCAAGATACTAGCACTCAAGAAGCTCTTTGTAGGTGGTTTAATGCAACCCATAAATTTTTACATAATGTACAATAACAAAGCCTTTATCCTAATTTATTCATGGTAGCTGCATTAATACATCCTACAATTGGTCAATTTCCTATAACTAAGGCTTTACGATGGCCATCGACTAGCAACACAACTGGAACCCCCCTCCCCCAACCACACACACAGAACACACCCCCTTCTCGGGGTTTGCAGTAGGTAGTGAGAAAGATATACATGAACACAGAAAAGACAGTTTCCCTATTGCAAAAGGTTTTGAAACATGGCTTCAACTGTCTTAGGATGACATCACTCATACTCGACAAAACCTATCGGCAGACTGCCAAACATGATACTAGCATAGGAGCTCTTGATAGGTGAAGACAAATGTTCCAGATTTACATACTTTACAGAATGTGAAACGTATCTCATTACCATAAATCGACAAGTCTCATACCTAGATAACATTTTGAGGCACTCCACTAACATATAAAGTATCCAACCCTGATTAATCAACAATATATGCAACAACTGTGGTTTCATATAAATAATAGTGGTGCCACACACACACATACAAATGATATGTTCAAGCCAAACTTGGTATCATGTTGTTTCAAGCAAAGTATATGTGTACATCCATTTACTCAGCTGGATCATGAAAGCTTAGAATTGTGATAAGTCGATGGGTTTTTCTAAAATAGTGAGGCTTCTGCAATACCAACATGGATTGTAAATAAATTATAAATAGAATGCCAAACTTGTTTTCCCCTCAAAATATGTCTCCTTACCACATACATCTCTCCTCTTCATCCTTCATCTATACCCATTGGTCCCATTCACAATCATCACTGGTCTCCATTTTCCTGTCATTCATCATCACTCTATTTTCTTGCATTTGGATCACAATGAGTTGAAGAATAAACGGTCTCCTGGTCGAGAAGGTCATCAGAGTCAACATCAATGGTAAATCCCCTTCCAACTCCAAGAGGGTCTCCACCCTTCCTCAACATTGTAGCCCTAGCTATTGTCACAGATATCTGAATATCATTAGTAAATCTAATTCTACTGGATATTTTTATAATCTTGAATTTGGTCATGCAGGGCACCAGAAATTATTTCAGATTTCTCACTCACAGCCCTCCTATCTTCCCCCCTCTGTAAGTAAGATGAATTTACTCTTTGCAATTTGCATCCTTTTTCTTCATCACTTATTCCTATCTTGAATGTCTTATCCCAGTATTCACCAGGAGACTGCAAGACTCTATGCTAAACCTTCTAGATAGAGAGAACCTATTCCACTCATCATGTGGACAAATCAGAACTTATCTAAAAAAACCTCTCACCCTTTAATTTTGAATACATATTTCCCCTCTTCTTTGATTTTCATGTTTTCCACTCTGAATCTCATTAATTAGTTATGCATTTGGAAGTATCACAGCCACAAATCAGTTTGTTCTGAGCCTTCTCCAAGTGAAAGACAACCCCATTCCTCCTAATAATTCTGGTACCAAAGTGGGCTATAATGTGATACCCTCAGTACAGACTCCTCACTCAACTAAGCCCAAAATGTCTACTGAAACCTTGGTTGCTAATTGGTTATGTATGTTGAGGACTATAATGTGATACCCTCAGTACAGACTCCTCTAATATTTGAAACCTTGGTTGCTAATTGGTTATGTATGTTGAGGACTCTAGTTTAAACTCATGTAGGCTTATGAAATTGATGCTCCTTGAGCTTGAAAAGTTGAAGACAGGTTTTATGTTTTTTTTGTTTCCTTAAGCCAATTTAATCTTTGTTTCCCCCACCAACATACTTTGAACAATTGGTAAGTTGTCTTCTGCTTTGACGATGGTGTTGGAGTGATCATGTTCAATTTCACCTTCATTTTTAAAGAGGCTAAATTGGAGAATTCATTTGGAATCAAGCTTTCTAGAAAACGATTGTTACATTATGAAATATTTGAAGAAAGTTAATAAACTTAGACATGCTTTCTCAGTTTCTATATAGGATCATGATTTATGAATATGAGACATTTGTAGGTGATGGGGAACCCAATGTAAACGAACTCAATAGTGGCGACGTTGTAGCTATGTTTTGGCTCTAGTATCAATTAGCAGTTCGAAATGTGAAATCTAGCACTAACTAAAATCTTCATCCATAGTTCTGTGACCTTAGGATTGGGATACTCTCATTCAACAAGTAGATATGTAGAAGGAGGATGAGTACCCAAATTGAGTATAATAACTAGAAATAGATATCTGTCACAACTCTAAAATAGTACAACAATCATCAAGGCACCAATGCTTCTTGTATCTAGGTCGTGACAAATAGAAAATACACCAAGCAAGAAATACCTTGGGATTCTTCTCTGATGCCAGAATTTCAATTCTTTCAGTAAGAAGAAGAAAAGAAAGATATTGCAAATTTACCAACACGTATTGATGGAGATGATTCATGCATGGATACTTATTGTTATTAGCTATTTTTGTGAAGATTAATGGGAGCATTAGAATGTTTGGGTATCAGCTTGGGATAACAAGTAGGAAAATTCACACAAGGTTATGTCACAAACCTAATATTATTATTTGTCGAAGCAATTGCAGCACTTACATATAACCCAGTAATGAAAAATACAATCGTGTCAGCTGCGACGACGACGACGACATGATAATACCTATTTTTCATCTATTCAAGATGAAACTGGAACACTGATGGAGGAAGTCGCAATGTTGATGATGAACATAAACTCTCAAATTGGCTTTACTTTTGCTAAAATAAATGGCTATATATATATATATATATATATATATATATATATATATATATATATATATATATATATATATATATATATATATATATATATATATTCTTTCACAATGGTAATTAGATAATTCATAAACATGAATTTTAGGGTTCTAGGGTTTGAGAGGAGAACCTTGAGACCATCATCAACCTCGTCGTACCGCCGTCCTTGTTGCGCCGTTGTCAGCCACGTCACTCCGGCATAAGGCTTCCCTCGCCGTCGTCAGACCGTCGTCAACCTCGATCGTTGTCCTTCCACCGTCGTCAGACTCGTCGTGCTCCGTAGCAGAAGGATGGGAGAGGGAGAAGTGGATCGTTGTAGAGAAAGGCGAAATGGTGATGGAAATCCACGTTATAAGGGAGATCGTGACCGGGAAACAAAAAATTTTGGAGGCAAAAGGAAAAACGAAAATTTTTTGAGGAAGAAGGAAAACAACGTTAGGAAAAAGAGGGCTGTGATCGCAGCCGAGATTTTAGAGGAAAAAATATTCCGATTCGGCACACAAATAAATTGCTGCAATAAATTCCCTACATTTGGTTCTCTTTTTTGGCATATAAATAAATTGTTGTAATAGAAATATTCATATGTGCAACAAATAATTTTGTTCTTAATGATCTAGGCTTTTTTGGAACACCTAAATTTTGTTATCAGAACTATTTTTGTTGCAAAAACTTTTACCACCAATTTACAAAAGCAAAAATGGAACCCGCCAATTGTTTTGCAACAAAACTTTTAGAATGATTAAATTTTTGTTGCTTCAAAATTATGCAACCTAAATTTGCAACCAATTTATAATTTTTGTTGCAAATAATTACTTATTTGCAACAAATATTTTTTGTTGGAAAATTTTTGTGGCAAAAAGTGTATTTTTTTGTAGTGCATACTGGTTCCTCAACCAATCCATGCCTAAGACTATATCATAGTCTTCCATAGGGAACTCTATGAATCTAGCAGGGAACTCTCTACCGCTAACTACGATCCGACACGAGAAAAACACTCGATCTACTCCCACAAGACCATTACCAGTAAGTATATTGAGCCTTACTGATAATGACTCGGGCTCCAATCCTATCCGTGTCATGAATCGTGCAGACATGAATGAATGCGATGCACCAGAATCAAATAATACCAATGCTGGAGAGGAGTTGACGAGAATAGTACCTGCCACTACCTCACCTGGTGCAACTTCTTCTTCCATAGCCATCATCATGGCCTGACATCTAGCTGCTGGTCCCCTCTGCTGGAAACCTCTCTGCCTGCTCTGCACTTGGGCTTGGGTATACTGCTGCTGGTTCTGCTGATAAAATGCCTGGGCCTGAGGCAACATTGGCCTCGGGTACTGCTGCTGCTGCACAGGTGCCGGTCCCCTAACCGATGGACTGGTTAGGTTGGAAGAGGACGAACTACCCCTATTCGGGCAGGCTCCTATCTTGTGATCCGCCGCTCCATAAGCCAGGCACAATCCTTGTGCCCTACGATAATCCGCCACTACATGGCCTGGCTTCCCCAATAAGAACATCCCATCGCGGAAGTCTGCTTCTGCTTCTGCTGCTGCGGGTACGTCGAGGTCGAATGCTGAACCGACGTCACTGAGGCCGCCCGCCTCGGAGTTCTAATAGTCAAACTTCTAGCTGCCGGGGCTGGAGCTGATGATTGCTGCATCTGGCTGTGGGACTGCTTTCTACCTCCGGTCCTATCCACGATCCTCTGGGAGGTGTACTCATGCCTCCTAGCTGCTCTCAAAACTGCATCGAACGTCTGGTGCTCGAACTGCTCAACTGCCAGCAAGATTTCCAAATGCAGTCCTTGCTGGAATCGCTGGGCCCTATCAAACTCGGTCGCCACCAAGGTGGGGGCAAACCTACTGAGTCTAGAAAACTCAGATGCGTAACTGTCGACCGTTCTGCCTCCTTGCTTCAAGTTGGTAAATCTTGTCTGCAGGTCGTACCGAGCCACCGCATCAAAATACTTCGTCTGGAATCTCTCTCTAAACACTGCCCAAGCAATGGGTGCCACTAATCCCATGGCCTGTGCCGCCCACCAACTGCGAGCTAAGTCCAGCAACTGCAGCCGTACCACGGCCACCTTCTCATTCTCGGGTGTCCTAGCTGCTTCCAGAACCACCTCGGTATCCTGAAGCCAAGCGTCCGCGGCAATCGCATCTTCACTGCCGTCGAAGAACGGAGGGTTCAAGCGCTTGAAGCTGTTGGCCGCGCTGTTCCCTGGATGACCGCCTCTGGTCAAAGCATCTGCCACTGCCTGGTGCAAGGCGTCTCCTCTGCGATCCTGGGAAGCTATCAAGGTCCTGATGAGACCTACCAAGGTGCCATCATCCGGCTCGGCAGGCTGAACGGGTTGAACTAGGGGCTCTCCTCCAG
>JANAVB010035790.1:0-58667 GCA_029216955.1 Iris pallida
TGTAATGCATGGATTGTAGATCTTGATGTGTGTAATTTTTGTGAAGGTAGTAGTATGTTTCGTGTCTATTTGTCCTATTTTTACGTGTGGACATGCAGCACGAGCCGTAGGCCGTGTCCTGCATCACGGGCTCCATATCTCTGGACACAGGACACGTCGTGTCCTAATTTTTTGCGTGAACCTTGGGGCAACGTCTGTGACCATGCTCCCAAAATTTGGGAGATCTCGTGCACTACTCGAGGAGAAATCGGGGTCGCATTGGTCGTGCGCTATCGCGCGCGAGCAGCTGTGCGCGTGCACAGGCACGACTGATACGCGTGTCGTGTCTGTGGGACTCGTGGACCCAGCGCAGGGTGTGTCAAACCTAGAGCTATCCTAGATGAACCTCTGGACACGAGCACGTGTCGTGTCATGTCGTGTGTCTCGTATTACACGCGCGTGCACGCGTACACGCAATTGTTCATGCACTATCAGTGTCTGTGAACACGTGTTGTTTGGACATGATTCGTGTCCAATTCCTGGACACGAATGCACTCTATAGTTCCCTCACATGTTTGTTATTAATTACCCACCCTTTATTTGTTATTTTGATGGAGTTTTGAATTCGAAAATTCGAATTCCCTATGTGTACTGTCATTGCACTGATACACATTGGCTGAATGATGTTTCTGAAATTGAATTCGTTTTCCCTGTGTTTTTATGATGTTTGAATGATAAAAAGACCCACCTACATAACTGATGAATGATGGATAGGCAAGTTTTGATTTGTGTAGATGCATATAGGTTTTGGGAATCAATTTGATATATTTAACTGTCATTGTGGTTTGGGTTTTGCTCAAATCAATTCCTGATTTTCATTCTCCTTTAAACTGTCATGAGGGTTGGTTGATACTTAAATTGCTTTACTGATTTTAATAGGTTAGGCAGTTATTTGGGTTCAATTGGAATAATTTCCTGAACACATATCACTGGTTTCACAAAATACTGAAACCTACTTCCTGTTTATTCCTCACACTTTGCAAACTCACATGTAAAACTCCCTCACAGTACCTGCTAGCCTATGTTTTCCCTCACAACACTCCAACACATACACACACATTCTGTTATTTCCTCACACCCAGTCCACACATTCTGTTTTTTTTCCTCATATTGCACTCCTCTCTTACACACACACACCCTATATTATATCACAGTCACTTAACACTCATAGCTGACCCTCTCATAGCAGTCATACACACACATATGTATCATGACACACACAAAACTGAATCATCATCACACACACACAAATCAGCTATCACTCACACATGAATTTCCCCCTTAACACACACACACACACACACACACATTTCTGAAATGGAATCACACACACACATATGAATTACATACATGCACACACACAAAATATCATGACATATACACATATGCTACACACACACACTTGACACTCTTTCACTCTCTTTCTATCTCACTATATATAATATATATATGTATAGTGTATAGTGTATGTATATGCCTATATATATAGATGTAACTATGCATATTGATATGCTATGGATAATGTATATAGTGTTTGTATATATATATATATATATATATATATATATATATATATATATATATATATATATATATATATGTGTATAGGTATGTGTGTTGGTTTGTAGGCTTGTATAGCCTTGGTTAGACCCAGTTAGACTAGCATATGCTAATTTGACTAGTTTAGACTTGGTTAGCCCTAGTTGACCTAGTTTGACTTCTAGAGTTGACCAAGTTGACCAAGAGTTGACCTTGGTCTAGATTGACCTAGAATTGACTGGTTAAGCCTAGGTTTGACCAACCTAGACTAGTTTGACCAAGTTTAACCTCATTTGACCTAGTTTGACTTAATTAGACTAGAATTGACCTAGTTTGACTTCTAGGGTTGACCAGAGTTGACCAAGAGTTGACTTTGGCCTAGATTGACCTAGAATCATGTAGAATGCATAGTAGGACTTCATTATATCATTTTAGACTTGTTGTGACTTATGCTGTTCTGATTAGGAGCCAGATACCTCTCTTCGGGCAGTACATTTCTCTCGGACATTCAGATAGCAGACGAGTACATTTTCTGATCATTTTATATCCTGTTTAGAATTATTCTTCTATTTTAAATTACTTTACTTGATACTGTCACGTTGGTCACACGGATTAGTACTATATAGATCCCTTCTTGAGATATTATCCCCTCAGGGAGCATCGGATACTACATGTTCTGTGCGTTTCACTTACATTATGTATAACTATGCTTCATGGTTCATTGATCACTTGTGACATGTACTCTCATGATCACAGAGTCTTCCTTGAATCACCCATTTATGGGTATTCCTAGAATCACCCATTTTTGGGCCTACCATATGTCACCCCTTGTGGGCTATTGTATGGTATCATAACATAACCTGGCTGGATCCTTGTGTATTGATTGGGGGTACGTGGGAGTAGAAGTAGACATGTGAATAATACCCAAGTAGTATCTCATCTGATCACCTTCGTAGTGTCTCATCAGAATCTCCTATGCCATTCACATATTTATATTGTACTCTAACTCACTAGCCACTGTTAGTTCTCTACTTATAGTAGATATTTTTATTACAGTTCTCTCTCTGTTTACATCATGTACTTTCTTTCAGTTTTCTGTATCTTACTTTACTGCATGATTATATTTTCTAACCTGCTATGAACTGTTGAGATGTATTGTGCTCGCTCCGTCCTGATTGGGCACCGTTGAATGTTTACAGAGGACGAGGATGAGGTTGGTGTTGACACCTTCTATGGGACAGCCCTAGACGACACTTGTGAGTTGGACTCTCAGGAGGACCCAGCTCTAACTGATGACATTATCCCTACTGTCTAGACTAGTTTAGTTAGGCTTATCTTACTTATGTTGTCTTGGGACTAGTTTAGTCTAGGTTTACTATTTCTGTCATTGAGATCTAGATTGTATATATTCTTTCATACTCTGTAGTTGAGACCTTATATTCTGGATGTTTGCTGAGATGTTATCTTAAACTCTTCTGATCATCTGTAATTCATCTGAGTTCTATATTATATTATGCTTCTTCTTTCTTAGTTGTGATTGAGTTTATTTTCTGCTATGTCACCCCCATTCGGGGAGTATAAACTGCTTAGCATTATATTGTTAGACGTTGTGATCTAGGACAGCGTTCTACCGCCGACACTGCGGCGTAGGCTGGACGTACCCACTTCTCGTACCCTTACTCTAGGGTGCGGGTCGTAACACGTTTTTAGTGGTAGCCCATGCAGATCGAGTTTATGTAGTGGTATTCGAACTAGAGTATTACTACAGCCTGCAGTAGGATTAAGATATTTTGAGGGTACTTAATCACACTAGGAAAACTCTTAATCAGATTCCCTTATCTAAATTATTGCTTATTGACTTCCCTTGAAAATAAACTGTCCTCCTTTGAATTTTTATTTCATTCTCAGAAATTGCTTCTTGTTTTGATCTGTCTTCATGATGGTTATGAAGACACGATCTCATCGCTCCGGTCCGGGAAATACTATCGAGAGGCTGGCCACCTCTCGTCCTGTTCATCAGGGGCTCGAGACCGCAGCTCCTGTTGTGCCGACTCAGGTTGGCATTTCTGCTACATTGGAGGTGTACCTCTGTCTGTATAGAGACTTTCTCCTGTCATTTTCGATTTCTTTTAGCAGCAGCGGTTCATGCAGCATCAGCAGCAGACCAGGGAAAACCAGCATGGGCCAGCTATCGTCAGGACAGTCGAGGATGCACAGACCATTGGAGATCTTGCTGCAAGTTCCGTTCTTCTCGATTCCATTTCCATAATTGTCTTTTATAACTACCTTGAAATCTGATTCCATCTGTTCCTTGCTGATTGATTAATTTTGTCATGTTGCTCTTTTGTTATGTTTGTTTTTCTTCTAAGAAAATTATGTGGGCTAGGTCACCTCAGTTGTGGGATCTAGAATCTTCGATAGTCGTGTTAGCTGGTATAGTGAGGACATATAGTCAGATTTTGGACGTATTTCTCGGGTGTGGGAATTTAAGATTTTCGCCGTCGCATGCGGCAATGCAAAAATTTTAAATACCATGAACCTAGAGGTATGTGCCTTAGTCAAGGACTCTGTGATTATCGTAGCCTTGCTTACTAGTATGACGAGGACTTGGAGCACCATGATTTTGGATAGACGCATATGATTATCAGATTGTACCTTAAATGTTTTTGAACATGTTTTCATTACTTTTGTTCAGTCTTTCAGAAAAAGAATTATTGGTTATTTTTGTTTTGCTTCTCATTATTTAACGTAGGAGTAGGAGTAGGATTAACTTTAGCTGTTATTATAAAACTTTGTGTAACTTTGCTATGAATTTCTTCATAATACAATGAATCGATGATTTTTGCTAAGACCTTATTTTGGATTTGATATTATAGTTATGGTTTCAAAATGGTTCCCTCTTTTAAACAGAAAAGCAACACAGATTCTATTATCATCCTCTTCCTGCCAATATTTTATTACCATCATTCCTTGTCTTATATAACTGTCCTGATTACATCAATTCTCTGTCTCGTATCTAATTCTGTCAGCTATACCTTGAAACCCTTGAATCTTCATATCATTTTGCCTGAGACATGTTGAGGAAATAACGTAAATTATCTAGTTCGAAATGACGTAATTGGTTATCATATGATGATTTTGTAGGAATCAGAATGTTGGATGTCAAATATGAAAAATTCGAGATGGAGATGTGGTAAAGGTTTAGAATGGAATCGAGAGATAAATGTTATCAATTTAGAAACAATCGCAGAAAATTTTGGTTATGAGTAATTCATGGATGTATTAAAAAAAACTAATAAGGATATCAGAGGTCAACCTAGTTTTGAAAACTTAGAAAATCTTGGTTATTGATTCTTGGGAACTTTTACTCTAAGGCTATGTAGAAATTTAGAAACAGAAAGGAGAATTTAATTGTATTCAATGATTATGCGAAATTGAACTAGATATTGTAAGAGGGTGACTAGAGACAGAGAGAACACAAGGATTTTAAGTTATAGAAATTATTTAGATGATTGGAGAAAAATTGTAGAATTCAAAAGAATAATATTTGAAGGTGAACATTGAAGAAAATATGAAGGTTGATTTATAAATAAGAATAAATTTTGTATGACATAGTGGTATTAGGGTTGAATAAATACGAGACTTGAATTAAACAAGTTCAAGGATTTCATAAACGGGATTTAGAGGTTTCAGATCTAAATTAGGACGAGGTGAAGGAATTTGAAAATTTGATTAAATAAATAAGTGTTGATACCTAAATAAGAGGGGTATGCTTCGTGGAAAATGTTTTAGAAGTTTGGAATTTTGTCTATGGTGATCATGGTAAAGGTTTAGATGACTGAAGGTTATAAATTTTTTTGATGATAGTCATATAAAGGTTGATTTTTATATTGGGACTTGTGAGATAAAAATATGATTGACAAATGATAAACTTGATGGTATTAGAGAGAGATGATTAACTTGACTTCTTATGAAATCTTTCCTTGTTTTCCCTAAAAGGTTTTCAATATCATTGAATCCTAGCTCCCTTAATCACGACCAATCAACCTTGATCATCCTTTCTTATCACATTAATGTCTTGGATTCGTACTTAATTGAATCAAATTTAAATATGACCTGAATCTCCATCCACTACACCAAATTGCTGAATTTCTAATGGACCCTTTTTTTTCTTTCTAACAGTTAAAGTCCGTTAGAAATTACTAACCATGTAGGTCAGTTAGTATTCACTATAGTCTGTTACAAATATATATATATATACTTTTTCCTTAAATAAAATAAGTTGGTGAAAAGACAAAAGCCAAAAAAAAATGGCGCTAGGATTTCCCAATTCCCTCCAAAAAAATCTGAGGGACAAAAGCCCTAGTTTCCCAACATATATACCATCAACTCTCTCTCTCTCTCTCTCTCTCTCTCTCTCTCTCTTTCCCTGATCTCTCTCTCTCTCCCTCTCCCTTTCTCTTATTTAACCGCAGGTCCAACCGCGGCAACCATCTCGACTTCGGCGAGTCCTTCAACCGCGGGTTCGACTTTGGCGAGTTCTTCAACCGCGGCAACTCCGGCAACCACCTTGGAAGTTCGACTTCGGCGAGTCCTTCAACCGCCGGGGGGGGGGGGGGGTTCATCTTCATCGACTGCAAATAAACTCCAAGTCTCGATTTTTTTTGCTTCAACCAGATTTTTGGGTAAGAAAAAATCCTAATTTTTTGGGTGAGAAAAAACCCTTAGGTTGTTCTTGATTGAGCTTTTATTTTCATGGAAAATATTTCCATTACAAATTTTCCATCAGCTGTAGTGTTTGATAGCATATATTTTCCATGGAATTATTTTCCAAAAATCTACCGTTTTCCATATTTTCCTCCAGAATGGTGGAAAATAAACCTGGCCCAGCCAATAGGAAAATATCAATTTTCATGAAAAATAACTATTTTCGATGGAGAATAACGAAAATCAAACACCCAAATCAATTCCGTGTAATTTATTTTCCATGGAATTTGTTTCCTAGTAAAATAATTCCGTGGAATTAATTTATTTTTCACCTTGTAATCAAACGCACCCTTATATTCTTTTGCTTTGATTTAGGGTGAGAACTCACCTAGTTTTTTAGGAGGAGAGGTGGTAATGAGAAATTCTTGATTGATATTAGGTCGCTCTGTCAAACCAAAGATAAATTCCAGAATATATTCACATACATATGACATGATATACCAATTTCTTTGCACTACCCAAGTCACAAAGCTTAGCCGATATTGAAATCTGAATATATCATTCAGTTATGGAACAAAAGCAAAGACAAAGCTTGTTCCGAGGAGAGATGTACCTTTTGTTTGAAAAAAAAATGAATTATGATAACATCTTAGCCGATATTTGAGCGAATTACTTAGGCATCTATTGCAAATACCTTTTTTCTTATGTCAATCTTTCTGTTGCACATGCAACATAACTGAATAGTTGAATTTTCTTATAATTATATGCAAGGATCATACCTCTTGGATTACCTTTTCATTTTTAAGATGTTCTTTTAATGAATTGATATTACTTTGAAGAACCTCCCTGGAATAATAACAGTAATTACATTATATAAATAAATAACTAAATATTTTTGGGATTGCCTATTGAGATTTATTTATTGGAGAACCAATCTTCTAGGTTGGCATATTGATGATAGTACCTAAACCTTTCATGGATGATACTTTAATAAAATGAAATTACAGCATGATCAGAAACTAATGCTCCTTTTTGTTTCTCACACAAATTTGTTCTTGCGTTTTGTATCATCTCATTTGTATATAGTGTTTCTTAATAGCTAACATCCTTTTTTTGGTTGGATGATTCGATTATATCTCCCTTACGCATACTCACCAAATTTTAACTCCTTTGCTTAATATTTATCTTAATAAATATTGTATTCTAATTTTGTGAAGTTTTTATTTTATGATGCAGTATGTCGGAACCAAATAACAAAGAGTGGATGAATGAAAATGATAGATTGGGCCCTGCATATACAAAGGGAATTAAAGATTTTCTTGAATTTGCCATTAAAAATCATGCAGCGGGGTTGACAACATTACCTTGTCCATGTGTTAAGTGTTGAAATAAATTAAGATTTCAAGAAAAAATTATTGAAGGCCATTTAGTTAGGAATGGCATTAAAAAGTCATATACTTTATGGGCTTTACATGGTGAACAACCATCTAGTAATATTTGTAAGAATCCACCATTGCAACAGGTTGAAGAGGAAACCATGGATGACAAAAATATGGAGGATGGGGGAGGGGTAGGAATTGGAGACTTTATCGATGATTTATATGGTGTTAATGAAGCACCTCATTTAAATGATGAGGATGTTGGTGGTGCAGGAGTTCAAGAAGAACCTTACGTCGTTAATGAGAAGTACAATGAATATAAGAGATTATCAACTGAGAAGCTGTACCCATCATGTGAAGGTTCTGAGACAACTCTTTCTGCAATTGTGGAGCTGCACAACTTAAAGAAACAGTTTGGTTGGTCGGGAAATAGTATGACAGCACTTTTATTAATGTTGAAAAGGTGGCTCCCTAGTGGAAATACGTTGCCGGAAAAGTATCCAGTTATGAAGAGTAAGATGAAAGACTTGGGTATGAAAGCCATATTCATTCATGCATGTGTCAATAATTGTGTTTTATATTGGAAAGATAATGAAGATAAAGAGGAATGTCCTCAATGCGGAGAACCGAGATACACAGTGACCATGCGAAAGGGAGGAAGCCTTCGTAAAGAACCCAAGAAAATACTGAGACATTTTCCTTTGATTCCAAGACTTGTTAGACTGTATACCATACCATGGATAGCACGAGAAATGACTTGGCACCACCGAGCAACATCTTCATGGGATTATTTATGACATCCATCTGATTCGCCTCAATGAAAAATGTTTTGAAATAAGTGGCCAAATTTTTCTGAAGAAGAACATAATGTTTGGCTTGCAATAGCAACTGATGGTTTTAATCCACGTGGTATCCAATCCTCTAGCCATAGTTGTTGGCCTGTCATGGTATAATCTTCCACCTTCATTCTGTATGAAGCGTGAGTTTCGGCTGTTGTCTTTGTTGATACCTGGGCCAAAGGCACCTGGTCAAGATATTGATGTTTTCCTTCAACCACTAGTGGAGGAGATGAAGCAACTATAGGAAGAAGGGGTCCCAGCTTATGACAGTTACAAAGGCCAACATTTTACTTTGAAAGCTATGTTGATGTGGGGTATTCATGATTTTCCAACATATGGAAATTTATCTGGGTGCATAACACATGGATACAAAGCTTGTCCTGTTTGCGGAGACAACACTCCATCCATCCATCTTGAATGTAGTAATAAACAGGTTTATACAAACTATCGTATGTTCCTTAGCATGAATCATCCCTTTAGAGGTGGTAGGTATTTGGGGCTTAGCTCCTCAGAATATACACTTCCTCCACCTCGTTTAAATGGAAATGCACTTGTAGAAAAGTTGAGTAATATTAAGTATATACCAGGAAAAATTCTAAAAGCTCCAGGTCGAAAGCGGAATACTGATGATATAGTTGAAGCTAAAGAGGCATGGTATAAGAGATCAATTTTTTTGACTTGGAATACTGGAGTTCTCATCAAGTTCATCATGTCTTGGATGTGATGCATATTGAGGTGGCAGAGCATTTAATTAATACAATTTTAGATAACAAGATGAAGACAAAGGATACCATAAATGCAAGGTTGGATATGGAACGGTTGGGCTTGCACAATGACCAGTGGATGACTCTAGATGAAAAGACTGGAAAACAGATAAAACCAACAGCATCATTTGTCTTGGATAAAGAGGAGAAGAGAGAATTTTGTAAAATATTGAAAGACTTAAAGCTCCCTTCTAGCTTTTCGTCTAACTTGAGCAATATTGTCACTCTCAATCCACCTGGTTTGCACTCTATGAAGTCCCATGATTATCATGTTATTTTAGAGTACTTATTGCCAGTATTGCTTCAACATGCATTTCCAAAACATCCAAATTTGCGAAGAGCTATTCAGCAGATAAGCTTATTCTTTAACTTATTATGTTCAAAAATCCTAGTTAGAAAGGATATCCAATGAGCTAAATACATGGTGGCAGAAGCATTATGTGTGCTAGAGAAACATTTTCCACCTGCATTTTTTGATATCAGTGTCCACCTTAGTGTCCATTTAGCTGATGAAGCATTAATGTGTGGACCTACTGCACCTCGATGGATGTATCATTTTAAACAGTAAGTAATTTATTTTGTATCTTAATTAATTATATACTTTTTAATTGTTACAACATCTAATCCATCATTTTCTATATGTATTGTTTACGAACAGACATATGAAGGAGTTTAATATACCGAGCAATAAGCGGTATGTTGAAGGATCCATTGCGAAATCCTATCTTGTTGGCGAGTCCGTTAGATATGCAATGGAGTATATGCCAAATCCGCAAGAGGGAAATAAAAAATATATACATGAAGCCTTCCTAGAAGATAATGGGGATTTCTCTGATGAAGGACCTTTACTCGACGATAAATCTATGATGCTTGAACCTACACAATTTCAACAAATACGTCGATGGGTCCTCTTTCGTCTCAATGTTGATGGACTCGATGAATATTATAAGTACGTTGTCTTCTTTTATGTATCGTAGATGTTCGCATATAGATTTTGTCATAATAAGCTTATTAATTATTATGAACAAATTGCAGTGAATATAAAACGTCAATCCGATCTGCCTTACATAGAAAAGGAAAGGGGATTCAATTGACAGAAATAGAAATTCAGACTTCTTTCATCCCTTGGTTATATGAAAAGGTGTTTTTTATTTTATTTTTTACTTTTTTGCATTAGCTAAGTTCACTTTCTTATTTTAACTTTATTTTTTAATTATCATTGCATACAGCTGATTATTGTCGGGGATACAGAGACAAAGGCTATGTTATGGCGATTAGTTCAAGGGCCAAATCACATAGTTAAAACATACAGAAAGTACAGAGCTAACGGCTTTGTATTCTCTACTAGATCTCATGATGATGGTGTAGTCACACAAGATAGCGGTGTTTGTTTGAGAGCATGGACTACATTTAGAGCAAGGAAAAGTGATAAAAACTTCAAAGACGCTTGGACCATGTGGTATGGAGTTATCAAGCAGATAATTGAGCTGGACTATACAATATTTAAGGAGGTAGTGTTTTATTGCGACTGGGTAAGGTTGGAGGACAAAATCAATGGTTGTAAGCAGTGCCCAGACTCAAACCTGGTGATGGTAAATTTTGATAGGTTTAAGAGTTCCAGTAGTGAGTTAGATGAGCCTGCCATTCTCGCGTCTGAGGCAAGTCAAGTATTTTACTCGAAAGATCTTAGAAATCCTGGTTGGTGGGTAGTGATACACTCACCAAAGAGATTGACTTGTCAAGTAGATGACTTAGAGATACCAATGGTTCAATCTACTCTTGAAGACCAACCTCATTTGGAAGCTTTATTGCAACAATATGTTCCTGCATAGATATTGGAATTAGAGGCAGAGCTTCTCAAACAAGAGGGCTCTACTTTGCAATTGATTCTTGTACTTTAATTACTACATGTACTTTTTTAATATGAGTTCCTTGTAGTGATTTTTTTTTAATACTAATGAAGTTTGCAACTTTTCATTTATCTATTAGATATTTGGGGTATCTTAGATATTTTCTTAGATATTTTCAGCACTACTTCATACTAATGAAGTTTGCAATTTTTTTTCAAAACTTAAGAAGAGACGTCCACTTTAAGGATTTGGGGTATCTTAGATATTTTCTTGGAATGGAGGTGGAAAGAAATAGAATAGGTATATCTGTTTCTCAAAGAAAATATAGTCTGGACTTGTTGAAAGCAACTGTTTTTTAGGCTGCAGACCAATTGATACACCAATGGATCCAAATATGAAGCTGGGTGATACAAAATACAGATGCACCTATGGACAAGGGAAGATATCAACGTATAGTCGGGGAACTCATTTATCTTTCACATACCCGACCATATATTGCTTTCGCAGTCAATGTAGTGAGTCAATTCATGCATGCACCATATGAAAAACATATGGAGGCAGTTTATCGAATTTGAAGTATCTAAAGGGGTGTCCAGACAAAGGTCTGTTCTTCAAGAAAGGAGAAATGAGGGGCATTTAAGCTTTATACAGATGTGGACTTGGCTGGTTCAAGTGTGGATAGAAGGTCCATATCAGGATACTGTACTTTTGTTTGGGGAAATATGGTGACTTGGAGAAGCAAGAAGCAATATGTTGTTGCAAGAAGTATGAAGTAGTGCTGAAGCTGAACTCTGATCCTTGGCCAATGGAGTGAGTGACTTGATATGGTTGAAGTTTCTTTTGGAAGAACTCTGAATACCAAGAAGTCAGCCTATGAAACTTTGTTGTGACAACAAGGCAACAATCAGTATATCATATAATCTACTGCACCATGATTAAACCAAACATGTTGAAGTAGATCGTCATTTCCTCAAAGAGAAGATTGAAGATGGAACTATTTGTCCTATGCTACCTCTTCTGAACGGACTGCAGATCTCTTTACTAAAAACCTACGAAGACCATTGTATGACAAGATGATTGACAAGCTGAGGATGTTCGATGTTTCTCACTCTGGCTTGAGGGGGAGTGTTAAAATCAAGAGAGTATCTTGGTTGTTTCACTCCAGCCGATATATCAACTAATCAATCTGAGTAGTTGACTTATTTGGTTTTGAATATTAGTTCCTATTTTTTAGGCTTTCTATTAGGGAAGTTATTTTATGTTACATTGTTCCCTATTTTAAGGGATTTTATCTTTCCTTTCCTTTAGTCTTTAAATAAAGCTGTAATTTCTTCTGAGAGGTATATACGAATAAGAGAAGAATTCTGCAGTGATCTTTTTGCTGAGGATGTTCGATGTTTCTCACTCTATTGCTACCATCTTGTCTTATTTAGACATTTTTCTGATCATACTGATGTTGGCAAGTATTTGCATGAACCATAAAAGTTCTCTGTGTTTACTTTTTGACATCACTGCAGAAGTTGTATTAGGTCTATTTTAAGTTGTTATTACCTTGTTCTAGGATGCAATTGATAGTTTTTCCTAGCAGATAAAACCAATCTATGTTAAGTATGGACTTGGCATATCAGACCATGACGATGAAGGACGGCTTGTAACCGTTACTTTCCTGTGTTTTTGTGTGCCTTTTGTAAGCAAAGTGTTAATAGTTGTTTGGCTATCCTTTTAGGAACTGGAAAAATCAAAGCCTGTAATCTTAACTGGTGATTTGAACTGTGCTCATCAGGAGATCGACATCTATAATCCTGCGGTAAGGAATTCACAAATAATGCACATCGTCATTCTCATAGCAGAACAGGATCAGGTTACTGCTGACTTCCTCAGTTGGCAATACAATTTATTTGTGTCCATGCATGTAGTATCCAATTTTGCTAGGAAAAAAATTGTCTTGCCATTAAACCTAGAAGGCCAATTGTGTGCATAAGCCTATGTTGCTTTCATGCAGTTTAACCTCGTATTATTATTGGTACAAAGGCAGCATCGTGTTTCATCTGATGACACAACTGAGAATCAACAAACTAACAGCCTTGGGTATTGGGTATGTGTCACTTGCTAGACATGCACAAGTAATAAAGATGCATATCTAAAAATGCTGATCACTGTACTTGTCCAGTTTTTGCTTCTTCCTCACCAACAACAAGTATATAATTGTACTGCGCTAACTGAGCTTCCTGTACCTACAAAATACAGAGACATGGTGTAACAATTGTCTATTCTGTGGAGATCGGTCTTATATATTTGGAAAAAGTTTGACTTGCAATATATTTTGCATTGTAATATTACTTCTTGCAATATATATCACTACAGGTGCTTAAACTTGTTCTTCTTCATGAGTTTGTGCAATTCTACATGTATTATTACTTCTTTCAAGCATGTAAATGCCTGGCCTACAGTGCTGCAAAATAGTGTTCATTAGCTCAGGTGCTAATTTTACTTTGATTTTTTGCTTTAAAATTATTTGCTAACCTGTTTGAGTGTAAACATTAAGGTCAAGTCTCTTATATGGTTTTTCTTGTGCAGATTTGACACTATGTCATCAAGTGTAGGTAATTCTACCCCAAATTCATCACAACATACATCAAATTTGCCATCATCTGTATCATCAGGCAATGGAGGCCCAAAGGAGAAAAAGAAAATCATAGTACAAGTTGATGGCTCTATTGTGGGAAAATATGCAAAAGATTGGAGTACCGATACAGGTGGTTATATAAAAAGCTATATTCCAATTAGCTACACCGACTTTAGCAAGGTGCCAAATAATTTTAAAGATGACGTTTGGAATGCACTTATGTAAACTTCTTGTAAATATTCTTTATGTTTAACATTATACTTAATACCTATTTTGCTTTGTTAGATTTGTTATGTTAGATATTGTCATTAATGTTTTTTTAATAGGGTGATTATGAGCTTGATGTTCCACCAGAAGTGGTTCGCCCATTGCTTGAGCCTTCTTGGTCGCAAAAGTTCAGGACTTATAAACACACTTTGCGGCAGCATTATCTGAGGAAAAATATTACTGAAGTTCCAAAGGGTGTTGATCCTGATATTTGGAGGAAGTTTCTAGAAAATGAGAATGGCCAGAAAAAGGAGGAGTGTGAGAGAAATGCAAAAAATCGTAGTAAGCTGGAGTTTTCTCATTGTCTCGGACGTTGTACATATGCCCAAAAGAAATACATGATGGTTTGCTTCCTTTCTTACGTTATTCAAACTCGATATTTAGCATTATATATATATATATATATATATATATATATATATATATATATATTGTATGACTTCCTCCAAATACTCCCTAAAAGCTCAATTTTACTATCTTAGAGACTTTAATTTATACTTTATCGTATGACTTTCTTCTTTGTTTGATTGTCCTATTAGGTAGATAATTAGTTGACTTATATTGTTCCATTGCAGCAAGAAGAAAATTCTGAAATATCTCTTTCGCGGGTAGATACTTGGTTAGAAGCACACAAACAAAAAGATAGTAAAGTATTGGAGAGAGTCAAAGAAAAATATGTAAGAAACCTATCAATTTGTATGTATTTTGCATTCTTAGCTTAAGATTTTTTTATATCATCTCACACAAGAATTTTACAGGAAAATGTATTGGCTGCTAAAGAAAGAAACAAGAACAAAAGAACTTTTGAAGATTTCGACAACGATGAGTTGGTAGAAGTATTTGGGAAGGACAAAAGGGACGGGTTCGTGCAATGGGTTCCAATATCTCGAGGAAGAAGCTAACTCATTTGGGAGTGGCAAAATCAAAACTTGAACAACATAAGAAATCATCTCAAGAACTAGCATCATTCAAAGATGAAATGATATCACTTGTTGACTCGCGCATGGATAATTTTGAGGGTCTTATGCAGGCTATATTTCAAAAATTACAACAAAGTCACCGGCAGTTGTGAATTCACCAGTAAGTGACCCCGGTTCTAGTTCAGTGCCTCGCTCTCTTCATTTATCTCAAAACATAGATACTGTTTTTGCCACGGGTGGCATATCTCATTCTCCTTGTCCAGCGCCTCCTACAAGAAACCCCCAAGTTATCTTGTGTGATAAGTTCGGTAAAAAATTGGCAAAAGGGTATGTCGTCACAGATGCTACATCAAATATGTGTCATTTTTAAAAAGTTGGATACGAAGAGAAGAAGGTTTATGTTGAGGAAGTGATTGATCCTGATGCTCCTTTATTCGACCCTCCACAAGGGGGAAATCATACTTTTGTGGGTTTGGTCGATGGAGGATTCCTAATTTGGCTAGATTGTTGGTTGGAGTATGTTTGATGATCTCTATCTTACTTTTAGTACTAGTTATCTTTTGCAGGTATGTTATGGACTGAAACTTGTTAAACATAGTTGTCTTTTGTTGGTTTTATTTAGCTTATGTAGATGAACCTTAAAATACATGTTTATGATGCTTTCAAGTATTTTGATTTTGTTTACCAGTTATATATGTGATGCTTTTAGATATAAAAAAAACTTTTTAACTCTGCCAGTGCATTGCTTATCTTTGCATTGTCGGTCCCAAGCCCGGATAAAAGAGGAGGGAGAAGGTTTTATTAATACTTTCATCTTTTTAACTTCATAATTTTATCTTATTTCCACTAAATGTCCTAATTTGGATTTGCATTGCAGGTATCGTGAAGTTGTTAGCTTTGCAACCACTACATGAAATAGTAAGCAACAAGAACATATGATTTTAAACTGTTTAAACCATTCGAACTTCTAATTATTTGCATAGTTATTTGCATAGTGCTTACTGTTCAGAGGCTTTGTCAACTAATTATATGCCCAACTACCATCTCTCCACTAATTTGATTCCTAAGAAAGTTGCACAAACTCTCTCTAAACTTCAATGCCAATTCTGGTGGGGGGATGAGGATGACAAAAGGAAGCTACGCCTCAGTACCTGGAATGTCTTCACCAAGCCTAAATACCATGGGGGATTGGGTATTAGAGATCTGGAAATTGTCTATTTGGCTCTTGTCACCAAATTGACTTGGCGATTTCTATCAAACCATGATGGTGTCTGGAGTCAGCTCTTGGGTACTAAATACCTTTCTCAGCATAACTTCTGGACAGTGAATTCTAAGCCAGGTTGCTCTCGGATCTGGTCAAGTATCCTGTATCCTTCACAGATAACTTCTGGGACATTGAATTCTAAGCCAGGTTGAACTTCATAATATTGTTCTAGTACTTGCTAGCCTATTATGTAAGCTTGGTTTTAGAAGAGTTTTACTTGTCTATAACAGATAACGCACTTGCACATATTTGTACTGTGATTAAAAGAATTACCTTTGGTTTCTCAATTATATTTCTTTGAAGGGTCTCGTCAGCTCTAACCCCTTAGCCGCATTCTTTCTACCTATTCATCACACTACTGTTTTCTTTTGTTTTTTTTCTTCTAAGGTCTTGATTGAGTCCTGCATTGTAGTTTATTTATGGCAGGGAGGAGGTAACGAAGGCTTATTTTGAGAAAGGTACAGAGCTGGTCCAGAGCAGTGTTAATGCTCTCTTCAACCTGCCGTCCTTCGCCGACCTGGACAGTCCCCTCGTCCAATTCCCCATCTCGCCACTAGGCTTCCAAGGGAGAGCAAGTAAGTTGTTTGTGATACTGCCACTGTAAAGTTTTACAATTATTTTTGTTTTCAGAATAGTGTATGTTTTTTGTCCAATACATGTTTGTGCTTCCTTGTGAAATGGAGATAGGGGCACTACTCATGATCAAACCTGTTAAGAAGAAGATAGGTTCTTCTTTTTTTTGGATGTTCAACTATATGTTCATGTCCAGAATAAAGTTTGCATGCAAATTGAACCCGCTTTAATCCAGTTGTCATTCTGAAGTTATGGGAAAACCTGATGGAAAAAAGATTCTGAGGCTATATAAGAGTAGGTACAGAAATTCTGCTACTTAGACGATGACATGATTGTCCAAAATTCCATCAACATGCTTCTATTTTGTATTTTCTTGTGCACAGTGCACCTGATAACCTCCTGGATTGTTTTCTTAAAAAGCTGTGTTGGAGGGCAACAGGACGCGGGCTTACGATTGTAACCAAGGTTGCAATATTTCCTAGGCCCTAGGCACCCTAATTAGGCCAATACATGTAGTACATGACTACTATGTGGAACTCAAGGCTGCCACTGCTGTACTAGATGTCTCTTTAGTGAGGTGGATTGGGGAGGTGAACATCTGGTTGCAGGTGATCATGGGAAGACTTGTTCCTTTTCTGCACATGGACACATAAAAAATATAATCCTTTTTTAAGCGACGTTTTTTTAAAAAATTAATTCTTGTCACTTTACCTATTCCCCACTTCATTGAGTTATTATATGAATTCTTTAGTAAACTTTAGCATTTTCTCGTGGTGGTTATTATTCAAATATATAGTAATGCTTATAGTAGTTTTGTTAGAACCTGGGTTGCCCACTTATTACCTAGGTACTAAAGTATCTCCTTCGATGCTTAGGGCCGTTGGTATCATTATGACCATTTTCACTTCTATTTTTGCTATGTTGTAGAAAGAAGATTACCATGTGAGCTCGCGTCACCTTACACTGTCATCACCACCGTCCAGTACATTTACACTTGAAATTGTTACAGAGATTTATCCTCAGAGCAATACATCTTTGGAGGTACAAAACTACAAATATTGAATACCACTAGATTTTTTGTCTACTATGACCACTTTGTTCTAATGCTACTTTTCTTGTCCTCTTTCAAGGGACTCTACAAGTATAGTGGGAATTTTTATACACAATATGAAGCTGAAGGTTTTCGGAAAATAACCTTGTAATACCTGTTGTTCGTATTACGTATTTGGGATACGTATACGTATTTATCTTGTATTTGCTTATTCCTTGTTTAGCTCTCGGCTTGGTTTAACTCTCGGTTTGGGTTGGCTTGGTTCGACTGGCCCACTGCTTGGTTCATCATGGGCCAAGGGTGAAACACCTTAGCCTATGCTTCTCCTTCATTTCCACCACAACCCTCCTCTTTATTATCCCCACCAACCTTCTCTCTCCTCCATAATTCTCATTTACTTCTCCTTCCCCCACCATTACTCTTCTCCACCAACCAAGAACACCATAGGCAAGTGCAACTTGCTTCCATAAGAGAACTCCTTTTGATGGTTTCATTAGCTTCTCCTCATGATTCTAAACCACATTAGAACTTGTCATTTTCCATTTTGAGGCTTTAATTCTTGTAGATCTAGAGTTTTGCTATTTTCGGATTTTTGGTGTTTTGATCTATTAAACTTGCTTGTTTTTAAGTTTTGATGGTTCCATGTTTTAGAGAATTTCATTCTACCCAACTTTGACCTTTGGAAAGTTGGATTCGGACTTATTTTGACCAAGATATGGACAATTGAAGCTTAGATTCAACTTTGGAGTTCTTGCTGTTCTTGCCATTTGGAGAAGACAGTGAACAGTGAGCTAGCTTTTAGCTTATGTCGCTGAGCTGTACGCTGCTCTTTAGCGAGCGTACGCTATCCTTCGTACGCTGCTCTTTAGCGAGCGTACGCTAGCCTTCGTACGCTGCTCTTTAGCGAGCGTACGTTAGCCTTCGTACTCTGCTCTTTAGCGAGCGTACGGCTAGCCTTCGTACTCTGCTCTTTAGCGAGCGTACGCTAGCCTTCGTACGCTGCTCTTTAGCGAGCGTACGCTAGTCTTCGTACGCTGCTCTTTAGCGAGCGTACGCTAGCCTTCGTACGCTGCTCTTTAGTGAGCGTACGCTCACCTTGATACGCTGCCTGTTGGCAGCGTGTCTTGAGCGTACGCTAGCTTGAGCGTACGCGTGCCTTGGTACGCTAGCTTAAGCGAGCAAGGCGTACGCTGGCCCCTTTCGTACGCTAGCTCGAGCGAACGCAGTCTTGAGCGTACGCTAGCTTGAACGTACGCTGACCTGTAGCTTGAGCGTGCCCTTGTGTACGCTGACCCTTGCGTACGCTTTCCATTGGAAGTGTATGGATCCTTTGGTACGCAGACCTGAGCGTACGCTAGCCTGAGCATAGCCTGGCTTGAGCGTAGCCTGATTACCCTTGATCTTCTATAGCCCTGTATATTGATATTTTATTAGATATTTAACGTCCATTTTATATCCTTACGCCTTTTGTCCTGAACTTGATAATCACAAATTTACTTGATATGAGTGGAATTGATAATTGAGCATGACGTGATAGTGACCCGTAGTGGTGCACTCCTGACATAATAACCTGACATGACCTGATAGTGGCCCATCGTGGCGCACTCCTGACAAGTGCACTTGACATGATAAACCTGACATGATATATCTGATAGCTGTTACGACGGCTACCTGATATGACATGACCTGTATAATGGCCGGACACCGTGGGCGATTGTGTTTGTACAAATAATCCAGTCCTGTCTTGCATCATGTCTAGGAGGGGACTCCTGAGTACCACGGTCAGGAGTACCTACTAAAATGGACTATGGTTAACAACTAGATTAATACATTAGTCATGAAGAGATTTTCCAGCTACAGGCAATCCCGTTACCTGGGCGCGCTTGGGATCTGTAGCCTGCCATCGAGTAGGGCACATTTCCAGCACACTGGCATGTGTTGCACCCTTCAAACTGCTTAAGGGTACATGCGTTTCCTGGACGATGTACCCACCTGAATTCAACCCTAATCTCTCGACCTGGGTGACCTGGATGGTCTCCAGGGCTTGTGGCTGTGGAATAATCTCACTGTATCTTGTTAGTAATTAGGCTTGTGACAACCCTAGTTAGTTAAAGTATCAAGCCGTAGTTCTTGTTTGGCCGTGAAATGATTGGATAGAGTCTAACCAGTCTAGTCTTGTCCTGATCCTGTTCCAGATTATTGAATGACCAGAATGCTTGTATTTATTTTACCGATAAATGGTGAGAAACCAAGCTCCGTTCAGACGAAGGGTTACAACCCCGGTCCTTGTTTGGTTTACGGGTTGTAACCTGGCTATCTGAATAGTCCTATGGTTATCTCATCGTATATCATCCTGTCATGCTTTTCTTAAAATTACTGTCTTTTATTATGTAATTATACTCTTGTGCTGATTGCTGGTTTTAGTTCTTAAGTGAAGCTTCCTTTGTGGCACTTGCTCTTTCTGGGGTCTGACCCAGCTGGTTTTGTATGGCCAGATACCAGAGCAGCTCCAGAGGATCTACCGGTTTTCCAGCCCGATGGTGAACACCAGGCGTAACCAGGGCAACGAGTGGGTTTATTTTTGCTCTCCCACTCTATTGTAAAATTATTCTTTTGAGGCGTTTAGCCGCCGAGCAAGTGTTAGCTCGTGTACATTTTACTAACTGTCTGCCTACGGGCTGTAACATGATTGGCAACCTAGGGTTGATCATGTATGACTAAAACTCTTGCTAGTCCTCACATTTTGTAACGACTAGCTTCATGATCAGCTGAATATGTAATGTTTGGGACGCCTTACTATTGTATATTTGGTGATCTTATATCTTGTAACGTTTATCTGCTTACTTGTGATTGAGACCATAGGCTATTTTATGACCTTAAGAGACTGATGGATTGTAGTGAAACCCTCACATATCTAGACAGCCGTGACCGTATAGCGGTGTGGATTCCATTCCGTTATACGTAGCTGGCTATGTCTGCCCCCGCCCTCCAGTATTCTGGTTCTGGGGCGTGACAAACCTTTTATCAGGTAATTTATATTCATCGGTGGTATTAACTCAATAATGTAACTTATGCATGCAATTCCATGGAAATAGATTTATCCATATGACACACTTCAAATTAATGCTCTGACCAACCTAGGCACTATCTGCCAGTTGGCAGACTCTTATATCTTCGGTGGTTTTGAATGCTGGGTACTATTTATGGTGGCTTAAATGTTGCCATTACCCAACAGAAGAATCAACTTGTATTATGTATTGTGCTATTGCATGGAAGCTCATAATTAAGTAATTTCTTCCTTGATCTTTTTGCACATTTATACGGAAGCAGATTGTTTACTCAAAACTATGTTTTTAGGACCGTCCTGACATTATGGCAAAATACCACTAGATTTCTTATCTACTATGACCACTTTGTTCAAAACTATGTTTACTCAAAACTATGTTTTCAGGAAATGCTTGGCATAGACTTATAGAGCCTTAATAGTAGAATTCTGCAACCATATCATTTGCTGCTTGATCCCCACTACTTATAATTCAGAATGAACCCCGCCATAGTTCACCATGATTCGGCCATTGGACATTAGCTTCTTCTCAATCTCCAGACATGTTGCATCCTGTTGTGAACCATACCCATATTAAGGCTACTAGTTTTGTGGCTTTTGCGTTTTGTTTTCCAGGAGCAGTTCTTTTTTTGTTATGCTGTAATTGCAGATGAGCTGGAAGACCTAATCTCGAAGTCCAGTTACTGACCAGAGTCGTTAAAGGTAATCCTATCGTATGCTATAGATAATTTGGATATCAAAATAATAGCTTATATCCCAAGTGAATATAGGGTATTCTTTTTGGATCCAGTTCCCTTTACAAATATGAGGCTACAATTCATTCTTATGGTTATTTTTTTTAAAGTTATGTTCTTTTTGTTTTCCCTTTTACGACCGTCTCTTATGCATTTTTTTTTCCTTTTTTTCCATGTGAAGGAAGGACATTGTTGCTCTGGCGTCAGAAATGTTGCTGTTTGTGTGGCAGTCTCTTGAAGCCAATGAAATCATATCGCTTTAAACATTCTTAAATGTCCTCCAGGTTTCTGGAACCAAGAGGCCGAGTCTTCATCTTGTTGTCTGCTGCCCTGGCTTACTGTTTTTTAGTACTTCTCAAGTCCTGTAGACTCCAGAAAACTAATATACTGCATTTTTTTGACAATTTACCAGCCTAATATATTTGTTTGAATGATCTGTATAAATAACGTTTCAGCATTTCAGCATTTTATATTTGCAGATAAAATAGGTGCAAATGTCTATTAGATGATAATAACTAAGAAATTCTTGATCTATTAATTAGTATTCTAAAATTAATTTTTTTCTCCATTTTTAGGTATTACTAAAGTCCCATTTCTGTTAGTATTGAATCCCTAAATTTATTTATTTTTCTTTTTTAAAATATACTAACGGTCACAACCCGTTAGTATTCAATTCTATGTACTGCTATAAGCCTGTTAGAAAAATAATCACTAACACCCTATAGCCGTTAGAATAGCTGACATACTAACGGACCCGATCCGTTAGAAACACAGTTAGTATTATTACCCACGCCTATATACTCACGGGATTTACCCGTTAGAATTAATTTTTTGTAACACGTTTAGACCGTTACAAAACATGCATTTTGGTGTAGTGATCCTTGTATGCTTGTGCTCAGACTTCGATGACCTTGTCCTCCATATTGCCCAAATCTTGATTTTCCAGAATTGATCAACTTAGATCGTATCGAGACTAAATATTCTTAATAAATATTGTGATTGGATTTCAATGCTATTGACAACTGTCCCTTGTACTTTTGATTTTGATTTTTCTTTGAATAGTACCCCTTTATAGATAATTAGTAGTTATCTTATTTTATTTTATATTTTTGATAAGTACCAGTTTTCATATAGGATGGTAGACTGCCTTACAGTTTTGATGATTTGTTATTTCTGTATCTTTTCCAGTTTAACACCCCTGATTGCTGGTATGTTTTGATACCCTATGACCGTTTTGGTTTAGCATGACTTGTATACCTAGATGAGATTTCACTACCACCGTATGCCATGACCATGTATGTTATCCTTTTAAATCGTATGATTTGTTTAAGTTCTGAGACTTTGATTGTAGGGGTTTGACCTAGAAGGAGTATGAACATTTTAATTTCGAGAACGAAATTTTTCTAGGAGGGTAGAATTGTACCACCCAGTTTTCTAGATGAGGGTAATTTTGAAATTTTGTAATTATAATTATTATTCATTGACATTTATTTCATATTATGATTTTTGGTGATTTTTAATCATTTTAAAACTATTTAAAATTATGACTTGTGATTTGGTGTTTTGTTAATGTAACCCTAGAGATAAGTGACCTAGAGCCTAGCCATGTGATTAGGATATTCATTTCTCATTTTTAGTTGAGGGTATTTTTGTCATTTTTAATTATTTGAATTTAATATATATTATTTGGAATTTAAAATGATTATTTAGAATGGTGTGATTTAAATATTATTTAATTGATTGTCTTGGGTTGTGTTTAGCCCTAACCTAGATTGGACCTAACCTAGATTAGTCATAGCTAGTCTAGTTAGCCATGGTTAGTATTATTTAGTATGGTTTAGTTGGGTTAAGTCATGATTTGTTAGAAAGGAATAGGTTGCAACTTGACTAGAAGGGAAAACCTAGATTTCTAGCCATTGAATAGATTAGATGTGATGAGAGCCCTTGGATTAAATCCCAAAACCCTAACCCTAGCATTTATGGCCAGCCACCTAGGGATCATCCCCCTATTTATACTCTCTTCCATTAGGTTAGCCGCCTTTAGAAAGTTCACATTTGAAAAAAAAGAGGTAAATCCCATCTTTAGAAATTCCTAGAAAATCCATTTTAATTCCTTTTTAATCAAAACAAGTTGCATTAGGTTCTAATTCATCTATACTTTCTGTCCATAGAAGGAAATTTCAGTGGAAGAGCAATTTGGTAGAGTTTGCTATCAAAGAAAAAAGTTCTAGAAAGGGGTTTTTCTTGAAAAGCTCATCAATAGGTAAATGATCCCTAAACCTATAGTTTCCCTGATTTCTTTGCATATTTGAAAAGCCCTAGGAGTCCCCTAGCTGCTAGCATAGGTTTGGTGTCGAGTGATGTCTATTTTGTGTCCGTATCGGACACGTATCGTATTGATATACTAGGTGTTTGTAGAAATGCCACATAGGAATTAATTTTCGTATTTTTGAAATATAATTGCATGGATTTGTAGATCTTGATGTGTGTATTAATTTTTGTGAAGGTAGTAGTATGTTACACGCGTCGTGTCGTGTAACATACTAGGTGTGTATTAATTGCAGGGTGTGTCAGACCTAGAGCTATCCTAGGTGAACCTCTGGATACGAGCACGTGTCGTGTCGTGTGTCGCGTGTTACACGCGCGTGCACGCGTGCACGACGATTATTCGTGCACTGTCAGTGTCTGTGAACACGTGTTGTTTGGACACGATTCGTGTCCAATTCTTGGACACGAATGCACTCTATAGTTCCCTCACATGTTTGTTATTAATTACCCACCCTTTATTTGTCATTTTGATGGAGTTTTGAATTCGAAAATTCGAATTCCCTATGTGTACTGTCATTGCACTGATACGCATTGGCTGAATGATGTTTCTGAAATTGAATTCGTTTTTCCTGTGTTTTTATGATGTTTGAATGATAAAAGGACCCACCTACATAACTGATGAATGATGGATATGCAAGTTTTGATTTGTGTAGATGTATATGGGTTTTGGGAATCAATTTGATATGTTTAACTGTCATTGTGGTTTGGGTTTTGCTCAAATCAATTCCTGATTTTCATTCTCCTTTAGACTGTCATGAGGGTTGGTTGATACTTAAATTGCTTTACTGATTTTAATAGGTTAGGCAGTTATTGGGTTCAATTGGAATAATTTTCTGAACACATATCACTGGTTTCACAAAATACTGAAACCTACTTCCTGTTTATTCCTCACACTTTGAAACTCACATGTGAAACTCCCTCACTCTTACAGTACCTGCTAGCCTATGTTTTCCCTCACAACACTCCAACACATACACATACATTCTGTTATTTCCTCACACCCAGTCCACACATTCTGTTTTTTCCTCACATTGTACTCCTCTCTTACACACACACCCCCTATATTATATCACAGTCACTTAACACTCATAGCTCACCCTCTCATAGCACTCATACACACACATATGTATCATGACACACACAAAACTGAATCATCATCACACACACAAATCAACTATCACTCACACATGAATTTCCCCATAAACACACACACACATTTCTGAAATGGAATCACACACACACATATGAATTACATACATGCACACACAAAATATCATGACATATACACATATGCTACATGTACGTACTTGACACTCTTTCACTCTCTTTCTATCTCACTATATATAATGTATATATGTATAGTGTATGTATATGCCTATATATATATAGATGTAAATATGCATATTGATATGATATGGATAATGTATATAGTGTTTGTATATATATATATGTGTGTATAGGTATATGTGTCGGTTTGTAGGCTTGTATAGCCTTGGTTAGACCTAGTTAGACTAGGATAGGCTAATTTGACTAGTTTAGACTTGGTTAGCCCTAGTTGACCTAGTTTGACTTCTAGAGTTGACCGAGTTGACCAAGAGTTGACCTTGGTCTAGATTGACCTAGAATTGACTGGTTAAGCCTATGTTTGACCAACCTAGACTAGTTTGACAAAGTTTAACCTCGTTTGACCTAGTTTGACTTAATTAGACTAGAATTGACCTAGTTTGACTTCTAGGGTTGACCAGAGTAGACCAAGAGTTGACTTTGTCCTAGATTGACCTAGAATCATGTAGAATGCATAGTAGGACTTCATTATATCATTTTAGACTTGTTGTGACTTGTGCTGTTCTGATTAGGAGCCAGACACCTCTCCTCGGACAGTACATTTCTTTCGGACATTCAGATAGCAGGCGAGTACATTCTCTGATCATTTCATATCCTGTTTAGAATTATTCTCCTGCTTTAAATTACTTTACTTGATACTGTCACGTTGGTCACACGGATTAGTACTATATGGATCCCTTCTTGAGATGTTATCCCGTCAGAGAGCATCGGATACTACATGTTCTGTGCATTTCACTTACATTGTGTATCACTATGCTTCATGGTTCATTGATCACTTGTGACATATACTCTCATAATCACAGAGTCTTCCTTGAATCACCCATTTATGGGCATTCCTAGAATCTCCCATTTTTGGGCCTACCATGTATCACCCCTTGTGGGCCATTGCATGGAATCATAACATAACCTGGCTGGATCCTTGTGTATTTATTGGGGGTACGGGGGAGTAGAAGTAGAAATGTGAATAATACCCAAGTAGTATCTCATCTGATCACCTCCGTAGTGTCTCATCAGAATCTCCTATGCCATTCACATGTTTATATTGTACTCCGACTCACTAGCCACTGTTAGTTCTCTACTTATAGTAGATATTTCTATTACAGTTCTCTTTCTGTTTACATCATGTACTTTCTTTCAGTTTTCTGTATCTTACTTTACTGCATGATTATATTTTCTAACCTGCTATGAACTGTTGAGATGTATTGTGCTCGCTCCGTCCTGATTGGGCACCGTTGAATGTTTACAGAGGACGAGGATGAGGTTGGTGTTGACACCTTCTATGGGACAGCCCTAGACGACACTTGTGAGCTGGACTCTCAAGAGGACCCAGCTATAGCTGATGACATTACCCCTCCTGCCTAGACTAGTTTAGTTAGGCTTATCTTACTTATGTTGTCTTGGGACTAGTTTAGTCTAGGTTTACTATTTCTGTCATTGAGATCTGGATTGTATATATTCTTTCATACTCTGTAGTTGAGACCTTGTATTCTGGATGTTTGCTGAGATGTTATCTTAGACTCTTCTGATCATCTGTATTTCATCCGAGTTCTATATCATATCGTGCTTCTTCTTCCTTAGTTGTGATTGAGTTTATTTTCTGCTATGTCACCCCCATTTGGGGAGTATAAACTGCTTAGCATTATATTGTTAGACGTTGTGACCTAAGATATCATTCTACCGCCGACACTGCGGCGTAGGCTGGACGTACCCACTTCTCATGTCCTTACTGTAGAGTGCGGGTCGTGACATCTCCAATTCCTTTTTCGGAGACGCACACTCCCAATACTCGATTATGCTCCGACCAGATCTGCCATGCTAGAGTGCACTCGAAGAACATATGCTTTATAGATTCAGGCTCCAAACAGCAAATCACATACTTGGGATCCGGAACCGACACTCCAAACGAACTCAGGCAATCCCTAGTCAAGAGGCGGCCCAGAGGTAGCTTGTAAACACACAACTGCATCTTTCTGGCCAAACCCTTGCACCAAACGAACTCATAGTCCGAACTCAGAGGAACAGTGCACCGGATAAGGTTGTAGCAGCTTCGAAATTGGAACTCCCCAGTTCCCGAAGATGCTCCAGTCGGCTCCCAAATCTACCGATCAGCAAGCAAATCTGGATCAATGACTGTAGAAATAATGATCACACCCAGCCCCTCAGTGAACCAATAAGATTTCGGCCTCCACTCCCCATTTCGTATGATACGACTACATGTCAGACCACACCTGTCCTCCTGATGAATCGGGGCACCCCTGATGTCCAAAAGAGAACGCCGATCTATCCAAGGGTCTCGCCAGAGGTCCGTACCCGACCCATCCTTCATGACCTTCCGGATAGCAGACTTGAGCACCCCCCTGTGTCTCAAGACAGTCTTGAACGTGACTGAATGGTTGTTGTCGGTAGAACACGTCCAAAAGTTGCCCTGCTTCATGTATCTGTTATGCATCCAGTCCGCCAGAGAGACCCCCTGCTGATGAATCTCCAGGCCAGCTTAAGCGCGGAAGCTTCCCTAATCTCCAGCAACGGCCTGAGTCCCACTCCTTCCTCCTTCCTGGGACGACAGAGCTGCTCTCAGGAGATCGCATGCATACCCCCCCTCCAAATAAAATCGGTACAGAGCCGCTCTACTTTCCGAATAGTGCCACAGGAATGAGGATGGACTGCAGCCAGAAATGGGCCACAGCCGAAATCACCGATCTGACCAGCTCAATGCATCCGCCAAATGACAGACCGGCAGCTTGCCAACATTCTACTCTCCGCTGGACATACTCCACCAGACTTTGGCAGTCCTGATCCCGTGCATAGTTGACCGTGAGAGGCACTCCTAAGTAACGCACCGGAAGATCACTCCTCACGATACCCAGCACATCAGCCCGTTCCTCCTTCCGGGGACACAGGGAGCTGAAGTAGACCCTACTCTTATCCCTGTTCATCTGGAGACCCGAAAAGGACTTCAAATCTTCCATAATAGCCGCAAGCGTCTGCAACCCCTCCGTCGAAGGCTGGATGAAGACCAGAAGATCATCTGCATAAATAAGGTGGGTAACTGGAGGATCTACCCTTCGAAACAAAGGGACCAGCCGCCCCCGTTGCACTGCCAGATCCATCAAGCATGTAAAGTACTCCATAACAAGCGTGAACAGGTAAGGGGACAATGGGTCACCTTACCTAATCTCACGGTTGCTCTGGAAGTACCCATAAGGAACGCCCTGGATAAGAACAAAGAAAGTAGGAGACGTGATGCACTCCCGGATCAGCGCAACCCAGTGTTCTGCGAAACCCATGGCGGTCATCAGATGGCAGAGGAAGTCACGATTGACCATGTCATACGCCTTCCTCAGGTCCAGTTTAACACAAGCTTTCTCCCCTCCGATTCTGCTAAATTCCCTCACCATCTCATGGGCCAGGAGGCTGTGCTCTGCGATCGACCTTCCTTTGATGAACGCAGCCTGATTCGGGGATACCAAGTCCTGCATGATCCCCTCCATCCGCCGGCACATAAGGTGTGTAATTATCTTATAAAGATAATTACAACACGCAATAGGTCTGAAATCTGCCAATGCTGTCGCTCCCTCCTTATTTGGCACCAAGGTCAGGAAAGTGTGATTCAACTCTTTCAGAAGCTTCCCTTTGGTGAAGAATTTCTGTACCACCTCCACGACTTGATGCTTCATAATGTCCCAATGGCGTTTGAAGAAACCACTGCTGAAGCCATCCGGACCAGAAGCCTTGTTGGGATCCGCCACCTTGACAATAGATTCCACCTCCTCCAATATAACAGGGGCAAGAGGAATGCTATTCCCATACGAAGTCACCAATCTTTTCGTAACAACCTCTGGGAACACAGACGGGTAGTCAGTCTGGAAATATAACTCAGAATAGTACCTGACAGCCTCGCCCTGGATCTCAGCCGGCATCCCCACCAGGGTGCCATCCGTATCAAGAAGCTGGGAGATGTGATTCCTATTCTGTCTTGTCCGGGTAACATCATAGAAGAACTTGGAACAACGGTCACCATCCTTAAGCCAGGAACATTTGGCTTGCTGAGCCGAGCTAATCTCCATCTATAGCCTCAGGATATTGACTTATTCGATCAGCTCCTTCTCTCTAGCCGCCAGGTCCCCATTCAGCATGTCAACTTGCATATCCTGCTGCAAGGTCCGTAACTCCCCCTCCTTATCTTCTAAGGTGGACTTGGGCAACCCCTTCACCCAACTCCTTAGAGCCCTCTTCGTGGCCTTGAGACGACGAACCAAGCGAAACTGAGCCATCCCCTCCTGACCGCTAGTAAGCCCCTCCACGACAGCCTCTAGGTAACCCTCCGAGAGATACCAACTGTTGTTATACCTGAACGGGCGGGACTTCCCAAGAGACCGAGCAGTAAAACCAACCCTGATGGGGGAATGATCGCTCGTCCCAGCGGCCAGACCCTCAGTCGAAGAGTTAGGAAAGTGACGGAACCACTCTCCATTACCCAGAGCTCGATCAAGCTGACAGGCAACCCTGTTAAGAGTTGCTTTGTTGTGCCAAGTCCAGATGAAGCCTGAGCGAGACAATCCCCGAAGCCCCGTAAGCAGGAGGCATCTCTAAAAATTATAGAGGATAGAATCGGGAACCGGACGACCACCCACCTTCTTCCCTTGGTGCAGAAGGACATTGAAGTCCCCGATCAAGAGAAGAGGGAGACAAGACAAATCAGCAACAGAGGAAACATGGGAGATGTCGCTCCATAGGGACTCCCGTCTCCTTCTGTCATTGTGGCCATAGACCGCCCCCAACAAGAACCGGAAGCTACCCTTGTTTATGAAGGAGATGGCAATCAACTGCTCCGTCATCAAAATCAAATCACCATCCCAACTCTTCGAGTTCCAGTGAACCCAAATCCTGGCAATGTCATATAGAGCCAGGTTGTGCAGTTGGGCCCAATAAGATGGAGTCCGCCGAGCAAGAGTCTTCTCACCTTTGATCTTGGATTCTAAAAGAACCGAAATGTCACATTTCTCTCTATGAAGCACCCCACATATCTCTCTCCACCTCCCTAGCGAATACGCCCCCCTCACATTCCAGACGATAATAGCCATTAATTAATGAGAGGTAGGGTCCCCTTGGGCAACTCCCGGATCATCACCTGGGAGAAGTGTCGCATCCGTCACCAAGGAATCCTCCTCCATCCCAGTCGGAATCGCCTGTTGGGGAGCGACCTGAGATAGAACCAACGTTCAAGAAGGGTTGTCAACACACACCGCCTCCTCTCCGGCAGTAGGATGTCCCTCCACCCTGGAGGGCCCATCCCTCAACAGGCCGACAGCGTGTCTCTTCCTACAGTAAACCTGCCCCCCCAGTCGATCCGCCATCCCCTCATGCCTCAATCTCCGACGCCACCATACCTCTAGTAACTATACTACTCTGTCCCTAGCTAGTGGTCAGCGCTCCACTCGTGGAAGCAAGCGGAGTAGATACAACGAGGCTCAATCCACCATCACTCACAGGATGAGTAACCTCCCCCTCCAAGACCTCCGCTCCACTATCATCTCTGAGATCCGTGTCGCAGGGTGCTTCTGGAGCCTCACTAAGAGGGATAGTAGACTCTACCAGAGGTCCAACCTCTGAACACGCACTGGCCAGATGCCCGAAGCAGGAACAACGTAAACATGTAGGTGGAACCCATTCATATTCCACCTTCTGGGTAAACACCTCCCCAGAAGGGATCTCATATTCTACCATCTTCGGTAGCTCTCTCCCTGTCCGAATCTCCACAAAAATCCTGGCGTACATCAACCGCGACCGAAAGGCAGTAGCTTCATCTGCCTTTATCGGGGTGCCCACCAAGCTGGCCAGCCGTATCAGCAAAGGAATGCTCCAGAACCTGACAGGGAACTCAGGGAATCGAATCCATACAGGGATGGAATTCAGAACTTCCCTCTCACACTGAAGTTCCGGGGACCACTCCTTGAGAATGATAAGTTTGTCATCAAACGTCTAGGGGCCGCCTTGGAGGATCCTAGCGACATCCTCCGCCAGTCCGAACTTCACATAATAGAAGCCGTTCTCGCGGGCATAGAACTCCATACTCTCCTTAGGCTGCCAGACACGCGCTGCATACCCCCGGATCTGCCCGTAGAAAGGCTTGTTGCCAAGGACATACAGAACGAGGGTATTCTTCCAGTATGCTGTTGTCATGCCCCAGAACCAGAATACTAGAGAGCAGGGGCGTACATAGCCAGCTACGTATAATAAAATGGAATCTACCTCACTATATGGTCACGGCTGTCTAGATATATGAGGGTTTAACTACAATCCATCAGTCTCTTATGGTCAATAACAAGCCTAGTGTCTCAATCACAAGCAAGTAAGTAAATGTTACAAGATGTAAGATCATCAAATATACAATAATAAGGCGTCCCAAATATTACATATTCAGCTGATCATGAAGCTAGTCGTTACAAAATATGAGGACTAGCAGGAGTTTTAGTCAATACATGATCAACCCTAGGATCTGTCAATCATGTTACAGCTGATCATGAAGCTACTCGTTGCCCTGGTTACGCCTGGTGGTCACCATCGGACTGGACAGTCGGTAGATTCCCTGGAGCTGCTATGAAATCTGGCCATACAAAACTAGCTGGATTAGACCCCAGAAAGAGCAAGTGCCACAAAGGAGGCTTCACTTAGGAACTAAAACCAGCAATTAGCACAAGAATATAATTACATAATAAAAGACAGTAATTAAGGAAAAGCATGACAGGTGATATACGATGAGATAACCATGGGACTATTCAGATAACCAGGTTACAACCCGTAAACCAAACAAGGACCGGGGTTGTAACCCTTCGTCTGAACAGAACTTGGTTTCTTCCACCATTTATCGGCAAGATAAATATAAGAAATCAGGTCAAGTAACGATCTGGTACAGGATCAAGACAAGACTAGACTGATTATTCCTTATCCAACAATCACGGCCAAGCAATAAATACGGCTTGATACTTTAACTAACTAGGGTTATCACAGGCCTAGTTACTAGCAAGATGCAATGAGATTATTCTACAGCCACAAGCCATGCAGACAATCCAGGCTATCCGGACGCAAGTAGGTGTTGAATTCAAGTGGGTAGATCATCCAAGAAATGCATGTACCCTTAGGTGACTTAGAGGGTGCAACACATGACAGTGTGCTAGAAATGTTTCCTACTCGACAGCAGGCTACAGATCCCAAGTGGGGCACCCAGATAACGGTACTGCCTGTAGTTGGGAAATCTCTTCATGACTACTGTGTTATTCTAGTTATTAGCCTTAGTCCTTTTTAGTAGGTACCCCTGACCGTGGTATACATGGGTCCCTATCCTAGACATAATGCAAGACAAGACGGGTTCATTTGTATAAGCACAATCATCCACGGTGTCCAGGTCATTCATACTTATCATGTCAGGTTAGCCGTCGCAACAGCATTTCGAGAAATATCATGTCAGGTTTATTATGTCAAGAGTGTGCCACGGCAGGCCATTATCATGTCAGGTATATCATGTCAATTATATCATGTCAAGTATATCATGTCAAGTTCACTGTCAAGAGTGCGCCATGGCGGGCCACTATCATGTCAGGTCAAAAGTGCACCACAATGGGTCACCATCGTGTCAGGGAACACACTTAAATTAATGTGGCACAAGCATACATGTGGTAATTAAATATTAGCAGGGGCAAGGACGTGGACTCATGCGGCTCAGAAAAGTTTTCATGCGGCCAGCAAGTCACTAGGCCATATGCGGCTCAGGCAAGTTGCATGCAAGCAGCTTACACAGGCCATAACTAAATATATAAGCATGCAAATGATATATATATATATATATATATATATATATATATATATATATATATATATATATATATATATATATAAGCATGCAAATGATATATAACCTTGCAAGCTACCAGCAAACAAGCTATTAATTAAATGGCCCTATGCAAATGCATGCAAATATACGGCCAAGCAAGATTGGAGGGGGCATATGTGACCAAGGATAGATGGGGGCTCATGCGGCAGTAGATGGGTACTCATCTATGAGGCTGGGTAGATGGATACCCATCTATGCGGCTGGGTGGACAGGGTCTTATACGACAGTAAATGGGTACCCATATGCGGCTGGATGAATGAGTCTCATGCGGCTGAGTGAATGATGGTCTTATACGACAGTAAATGGGTACCCATATGCGGCTGGGTAAACAGAATCCCATGCGGCTGAGTAGATGGGTACTCATCTATGCGGCTGGGTAAACAGAATCCCATACGGCTGAGTAGATGGGTACTCATCTATGCGGCTGGGTAAACAGAATCCCATGCTGCTGAGTAGATGGGTACTCATCTATGCGGCTGGGTAAATGGGTGCCCATCTTCTCCGAAAATCTGAGAAGGATGGCCATAGAACCCATAGCTCCCAAGCTCCATAAAACCTTCATTATAGGTCCAAATTTGGACTTCCATAGGTCAAAATGGGGTAGAATGAAATTCTCTACAACCTGGAACACTCGAAACTTGAAAATAACAAGGTTTAACAGATCAAAACCCAAGAAATCCAAAAATATAATAAACTTAGATCTACAAGAAATAAACTATGGACATTAAAAATGCTAAGTACTAAAGTGTCTTAGAATCTCGTGAGAAAGAAAATGGAACAACAAAATTTGAGTTCCTCCATGAAGCAAGTTGTACTTGCCTAAACCTCTCTCTCTGTTTGGTAAAGATTAATGGTGAGGAAGAGAATGAGTAAAATGAGGAGAGAGAAAAGGGTTGGGGCTAATAAATGATGAGGGTGGTGGTAGGTAGGTTCCCAACAAAATCGAACCAAGCCAAACAAACAGAACCAAACCAAGATAAACCAAGCCAAGCCACCAAACCAGGATCAAGACAAGCATGACAAGTCCTACAGGTCGGGATTCCGTATACGTATATAAAATACGTAATACGAACCACGGGCATTACAACTCTACCCACCTTAAAAGAATTCCGTCCTCGGAATTTAATCAAGTGGCTAGAGATGCAAGGACAAGCTATACTAAGCAATCAATCAAACAATCAATCATACTAGCAAGGGATTTGAAGGCATGAGGAAGAGGGAAGACATCCTGCTAGGAACCTCTTTGCCGGTTCTGAATCTGAGCTTGGACCAGGGCATACTGCTGGGGTCTCTGCTGTTGGAAGACTTATGCCTGAGGTGGCAATGGCCTCGGAGGCTGGTACTGCTGCTGCACTAGTGCTGGTGCTGGTCCCCTTACCGAGGGACTAGTCTGGGCCGATGATAATGTCACGATCCGCACCCTAGAGTAAGGGCACGAGAAGTGGGTACGTCCAGCCTACGTCGTAGTGTCGGCGGTAGAACGTTGTCCTAGGTCAAACATCTAACAATATAAAGGTACCTGTACAGTATATACACTCCGAATGGAGGTGACATAACAAATACAGTCTCAATCACATCTAAGGTAGAGCATGATAAAAGATAGATAAAATATGAAATCCACAAAGAGATACCGCAGATAGAAGTCTAAGTGTCTAAGATACACAAACCCAGAAAATATCTCAAATCTCAAATACAGTAATCCATAAAGTAAATACAACATAAGACAACTAAAATAACTATCTATACAACCTCTACTATGTCTCCTCTAGGCTAGCAGGCAACCTCCAAGCTATCTGTAAAATTTATCAACAGGTCCAGTCAGGACAGGAGCGAGCACAATACATCTCACGCAGTTCATATCAAGTTAGAAAAAATAAAGCATGCAATAGAGTAAGATACATGAAACGCTGAAAGAGAATATATGAAGTAAAGGAGATAACTGTAAGGAAATATCTACTATAAATAGAGAACTAGCAGTGACTAGTGAGTCAGAATAAAATATAAATATGTGAATGGCATAGGAGATTCATGACTACAGCTAAGAGTGATTCATGACTACAGCTACTTGGATAATATTCACATGCCTATTTCTACTCCCCCATCCCCAATCAATACACAAGGATCTGTTCAAGTTATGTTAAGATTCGTGAAACTTCACATGGCTCATAAAATAAGTGATACGTGAAGGTGATTCATGATGGCTCTGTGAACATGAGAGTACATGTGTCACAAGCGATTCGTGAATCAATGGAAGCATAGAGATACGTGATGATTCGTGAAACGCACAAAACATGCAGTATTCGATGCTCCCGAGGGGGATAACATCTCATGAAAAGATCCATATAGTACCAATCCGTGCTACCAACGTGTCAGCATCAAGTAAAGTAATCTAGAGCAAGAATATAAATCCTGGCAAGTATGAAACGGTCAGAGAATGTACTCGCCTGATAACTGAATGTCCGAAGAGGGTGTACTGCCTGAGGAGAGGTGTCTGTCTCCTAATCAGAGCAACATAAGTTACAACATGTCTAAAATGAAATAATTGAACATTACGATGCATTCTACATGATTGTAGGTCAATCTAGGCCAAAGTCAACTCTTGGTCAACCATGGTCAACTACACTAGTCAAACTAGGTCAACTAAACCATTCCAAGTCTAAACCTTGACTAACAAGTCATTCTAGTCAATCCAGGCCTAACTAGTCTATCCTAGCATCCACACACCATCACAAGCTATACAAATCACACAAGCCAAACATCAAGGGCACATTCACATTCATGCATATATTCAACATTATATATACAACAATATTATATAGAGAGAGATTTAGAGAGAATTAACATGTAAAGTTATGTGTGTGTGTGAGAACATGGGGGTGTACATAAAAAGGGGTATCAAGATACTAGCTATGAGTTATACTACATATGGCACATTTGTTAACCATCTACCATACATATCCAATTTGTCCCTAACATACATTGCTAACAAGGTATATACACTCATCTACATATGTATTAGAAATAGAATTGGTTAAGTTAGCCATATACATCATAGAACATGCATATATAGTTCTACCTATATCTATATACATATATAGCAAGTATGTAGAGAAGGGGGTTAACATGGCAGTTAGTTGACATATATGAAATCTGAAATTAACTAGCATTCAACTAGTGTAGCAACATGCATATAGTACTAATGTTATCTAACTTGAATTTAACCAACAATTCAATTTAAAGGGGTTAAGGGTTACCCTGCACACATGTACATTCCTCTATATTGAAAACTAAATTTGGCTTGGCAATAGGAAAGGAATATGCATATATACATACATAGCTAGCATGTACCACAATTGAACCTAGTAAACTAACCTTTCTATCATGCACACAGTTTACATATTTTTATAAAACTAAGTTTAATCTAACATTCATTATATACTTTCATGCATACATTGTATATCATTCTTTTATTCATGCATTTATGTATTGCTTACATACATTATATATATTATATACAACATATAAAAATAGAAGAGGAAAAAAGGAGGAAAAACTGAAATGGAAAGGTAAGGGAAGGAAAATGTAAGAAAAAGGGAAAACAGTGGACATATACATGCTTGCATCATATATTCTACATTACCATACGTGCTATCATTATATATTGCATTATATTATTTATATATTATGCATTCATATCTATCGTTACATGTATACCTTGCATTCATATCTAGCATTCATTATATTAATTGCATTCCTACATACTTGCATTCAACCATATATATACATTAATGTAAAGAGGATATATATCATATATATATCATTTCATTCATCTAACATATCATGTATTACATACTCTATATTCATTTAATACCCATACTACACAAGCTCATAGGTTACACAAAATACATATATCGTATAGTCACTCTTCTACTTAAAACCAATACTGTACCAATTGGGCCTCTACTAAATTCTAGGATTAAAGTATGTTGTAGCCCTTCGTGTTATCTTTCCGAAACTTCAAACGGATCGCATTTTCGTGTCTGGAAGCTTCCGAAATCGCAAAAATACCGAAACACGTTCGTCTTTCGTACAACTAACACTCAAATAATTCTACAGAAAGTTACAGAAAGAATTTGGCTTATTAAAATATATATATTTGGAAAGGTAACTTCGATACGGTTCTTATAAAAAACGAGAGATAAATCGGAGTTCTAAGCTAAAAGTTATGACATTTCTAAGTTGTTTTGGTTAATAAAAACGTGGATAAAAATTATGACGGATTTGACAAAAGAACATATATAGGCCAAGATACTTGGATACAAACATAGGTATCCAAATAAAACTCATTCTAACCATTCTAAATAAGATCAATCCACTCTCTAACCATTATAAAACTAAATTTAAATATCTATTTAAACTATTATCATACATACATACACATAGGGTGTCCTAATTTGGGATCTATCAAGTAGGACACAAGATACATATCTAAAATCCTCAAGAGAGCTCCAAATGGCCTCAAATTTGAATCTAAATGGGACACATGCATAAGAATGGATCCTACTGATTCAAAACTAATTTATATGCAAAAAAAATCGATTTAGAGGATGGGTTTTACCTATTGGGAGTAGAATTCCAATAAAATCCTTTAGGACATGGCTCCGATACGAAGATCCCTTAAAGTGGACACTCCTCCTTGCACTCCTCTTCCAATCCTTGGTAGCACCCTACCCTTGGAGAATGGGAATGATTGCGGGAAGGTTTGGTGAAGGAATGATTTGATTTGGAGATCAAATCAATGGGAAGGCTCTCTAAAATTGGGGAAGAACAAAAGGAAAATAAAAGAGGCAAGATTGTAATGAATGAAATGAATCATTCTCTCCTAAAGGTGGCTACCATAAAGAGTCCATTAGGGCTAATGAAAAATGTCCTAATTGCCCCTCTCTAGTCTCATATGGTTAAGTCTAGACTAGGTTCAAGTTTGGGGTCAAAATGATCTAGTTTTGAGTCTCTAACTTAACCATTCTAACATGATAAAAATTAGTTTAATTAACTAACTTAATGTTGGGTCTTGTGAGCCATGCTTAACTTAATATTGGGTCCCATCTAGAGTTCAAGCTACCCGGATCACAATACAAGTCGGAACGAGACGAAACTCAAACCCGACTAAACAAATCCAATAAAAACAATATTAAAAATATAAAATTTTCCCAAAATATTAAAATATGAAAAATGACCAAAATTATAATACATCAATTTAAATATTATTAAAATAATCTAAAATTTACCAATTAATTAAAATACTAAATAATTCAAAAGTCACAAAATGACCAAAATATCCTTAGCCTAAAAAGTTGTAAATAGTCATTCTAATCACATGGTTAGGTCCCCATGGTTAGTCTCTAAGCTTAGCAAAACTAGGGATTAACTAGTTAACCATCAAAATCATAATTCAACATTTTAAATAGTTTTAAATTAATTAAAAAAATTCGCATAAATCATAAATCCTATTATTAAATAATAAACTTTTACAAAAGTTTAAAATTACCCTCATTTTAGAAAAGTGGGTGTTACAGATAAACTGGTCCTATTCGGATAGGACCCAATCTTGTGGTCCGGTGCTCCACAAGCCAAGCACAATCCCTGTGCTCTGCGACACTCCGAAACAACGTGTCCTGGCGTCCCACAATGAGTGCAGCCCATTGCGGAAGACAGCTTCTACTTCTGTTGCTGAGGGGATGTCGGAGTCGAATGCTGAACCGACATAACCGAATCTGCCCTTCGGGGAACTCCAATAGTCAAGGCCCCAGCTGCCGGGGCTGGTGCTGAAGACTGGGTCATCTGGCCGTGAGACCGCTTCCGACCTCCGCTCCTGTCCACGATCCTTTGGACGGTATACTCGTGCCTCCTGGATGATCTCAATACTGCATCAAAAGTCTGATGCTCAAACTGCTCCACTGCCAGCAAAATCTCTAAGTGGAGCCCCTGCTGGAACCGTTGGGCTCTATCGAACTTGGTCACCACCAAGGTAGGAGCAAACTGACTAAGCCTAGAAAACTCGACCGTATATCCATCGACTGTCCTGTCCATTTGCTTCAAATTGGTGAACTTCGTCTATAGATCGTACCGAGCTACAGCATCGAAGTACTTGGTCTGGAATCTCTCACGAAATACTGTCCAATCAATAGGTGCTAATAATCCGACGGCCTGTGCCGCCCACCAGCTGCGGGCTAGATCCAATAACAGCAGGCGCACCACTGCCACCTTCTCGTTCTCTGGAGTCCTGGCTGCTTCTAGAATCACTTCGGTATCATGAAGCCATGCATCAACAGCGATAGCATCTTCGCTACCATCAAAGAATGGAGGGTTCATGTAACGCCCCAGTCTCATATAATGATAATGAATTGTCTTGATACAATATGTTGGGCGGAGACAAATCTACTACCAACAAGTAAAGAAAAAATACATGAGAAAATAAATGAATTTGGCGAGCGAAGCGAAGACGATCTAAGTGCAATCATCCTCGAAGAAATAGCGATGATCACGGCTAGAGCTAGAACACCTGCGAAAGACAAAAGCACACACCTGGCGAGATAACCAGGTCCTCAGAGGGACGTAGCAAGACACATAATATCATGCCAATAACTGAGTAAATAAATCTCAACAGAAAAGTATATGTGACTACGCAAATAAAGGTCCTTAACCATTCTATGTGAAGATGCAATTTGAAGACAACGTTCCACACAAGGGCTCCCGAGACTAGAAACATGGCGCATTAGTATTTCAACCAAGGCACTAGTGGCGTCTAGAGAAAAGTAAATGAACGGCCTATTAGCACTCGAGTGAGAACTAAGGGGCAACTAGAAAAAAAATAAATGCACGACCACTAGCTCTTGGGTGAGTCATTAACGACAGCTAGACAAAGGTAAATGTACGGCACATTTGTGTTTCAACCGAGGCACTAGTGGCATCTAGAGAAAAGTAAATAAGTGTACGGCACACTAGCTCTCGACTGAGTCACAAATGGCAGCTAGACGAAGGTAAAGGTGTGAAAGCCCCTGCGCCTAATATCTGTCTTCACCCTCCCCATGCACTACTCGTGCTGAATCCACACCACGATATTTCTAATAATCGCTAAGTCTTCTAGACAACTATAACTATTTTGCAGTTATTGCCTATCGCACGACATGTGCGCACCGATGGCCAGTCGATACGTACGTCCGAGATCTATATGAGACTCGTGACTCGTGATACACAAGTGTCAGGGCCAATGAATGCGACATAAACAAAGGTAGTCCCTTAACTCTAGGCCAAATGTATAAATAAAACTAAAGTATAATAATTTGCAACTACATATGGTTTTGAAAGAACAACTTATAAGAAACAAAACATGCATGATATTGAGCAAGAAATTAAACAATAAAGACAAGATATCTTGCCTGGTAGGACGTCTGGTGTGCTGCGATGATCAAGGTGGCATGAACTGTGACTTCGGTGCATCAACTATGCAAGGTGACCACGCAGACAGTTCCATTGGATCCAGAAGGGTCAAATTAGTTCGGGTGGACATAAGGTAGTACGAAATTGGCGAAAGAGTAGGAATAATGTGATTGATCATGGAAAGGAGAAAAATTAAAGAAAAATAGGAAAAAAATAAATATATATGATTTGGAAAAACTATTCATAATCCTTGAAACTATATTTTACTATCCCGAGATATTTATAACTAGTGAAAATCATTTTAAGTCGAAAACTATAATTTACTCATAAAAATATTTTTATATAATACTTGAAAATATATACGACAATTTGGACTACATTTTATTAGTTAAAATTTTAAATAAATATAAAAAATCAAGAAAATATTTTAGGGCTAGTCAAAAGTAATTATTTTGGTCAAAGTTTTAAATAGAAAGAAATAATCAATAATACATTTAGGTTTTCTAAATCTGTCTTTGAAACCAAATGTAGGATATATTATTTTTAGCAATACAAAATATATACATATTTATGCAAAATGCCATAACAAAATAACAATAATATTTTTAGGGCTTTTAAGCCCCATCTTGTACTATTTATAGGGTTAAGTCCCCAAAAATTCTATATATTGGTTTACAAATTATATCAGATAAAATTTATAAACTCGATCAAATATACTATTTTTACTCAATTAATGATAATAATAATAATGATAAAAATAAATAGAATAACAAAATAAAAATAATAAAAAAATTTAAACAAATAAATAAATAAATACACTAAATCGGTTGGGTGCTACTGCACTTTTCCTTGTGTGCAGAATAAACAAAATACTATAATCAAGGAAAGAGGGAGGAATAGGTGAAGAAATCGAAGTGGAAAAGAGGGGAAGCGAGAGGTGCGGGCGGAGCTCGGCGCTGGCGCTGATGGCTGCGCGGCTCGCCGGCGGACGCGCCAGGAGGGGAGTGACGCAGAGAGGGGTTTAACGGAGAGGGAGGCCAGGGCGGTGGCGGATGGCTTGGCTCGGCGGAGGGAATCGATGGGCGGAGAGAAAAAGGCTCAGGTCGGGAGGTGGGTGGCTCGGTGCTGGGCGGGTGCAGAACAGCGGAGCAGTGTGGAGAGTCGGGCGGCTGGGGCCAGGCTCGACGAGGGCACCAGAGAGGTCGTGACCAGAGTGGCGCGCGATAGAGTGCGAATCAGCGGTGGCGGTCGCGGCGGATGGTGAAGGTTAGTAGAGGTGGTGGTGGTTTAATTTCTTCGGTGGTTTTCGGTGGTAGCGTCGGCAGGCAACGGCCGGTGGCGGTAGTAAAAAAAGAGGTCGCCGGCGTTTGGCTGGCCATCGGGTCGGTCAGCAGCGGGATTCCAGATCTAGGGGCGGTCGAAGCTTGGGTGACGGCGACGCTTGGTGGCGCCGGTGGGTATGTGGCGACTGATGTTTACCGCAGGCGCTGGCCGCGGGGTTAGATAATGGCAAAGCGGTGTTCATCTGGTACAGCTACGGCGGGGATAGGTACGAGTTTTGTTTACTTTATTTTGGCGGTGAGACTGGCCGGAGTTTGAGGGGTACGGGCGGTGGTGTTGGTTGAAGGTTTGGTGAGCAGGGGTTTGGGGAGGTGTAGGTCGGGTGGCTGGGCTGAGAGTGATGATGGGTGATGGTAACGGTGGTCCGATGATGGCGATAGGGGTTGTAGCGTTGCCGGTGGGTTGGTCGGGATGGTGTTTAATGGTTGGCGGGTTTGGCCGTTGATGGCCGGGAGTGATGGCGATGATGATGGATATGGTGGTCGGCGGCACAGGTCTGTGGGATCGATGGTGGACGGGAAGCCGGGAGTCAAGGACGCTGTGAGAGGGGTTGGTAATGCGTCGTGGTATCGGGGAGACGAGGATGGTATTGGCAAAGGCGAGGCCGAGGTGGACCGTAGGTTAGGATTCTAGATTTGTAGTGTCGGTTTGGGTTGCATTGTATCGGGGGTTGTGTCCCGACACGGCTGGGTGGACGTCCGGGATTGTCGGACGGAACAGAATTAGTGTATGTGTAAAAAAAATTATAGTGGATGGAAGGATGAACATGGGCACAGACTCGATGCACGATTTGGGTTTTCGAATTTGTGAAAGATGAATTGTGGAGGAAATAATATGGAGGAGTACCTGCCTATTTATAGGATGTGGAAATTTCCAATTGGATAAGGATTAGGAGTATTTAAAACCCAAATTAGATAATTCACTACTTTAGCTTAAAAATCAATCAAATCCAAATCCAAATCCAAATACAAATCCCATTTAAATCTAATTAAATTTTAGTTTAAATTCAAATGGGATAAATCAAATTTCAAATATTTAACTTATTTAAATAAATCCATAAATTTAAATCAAGATTTAAATCACCACAAAAATTTCAAAATATATTTTCCAAAAATACTATATTAATAATTTTGAAAATTATATTATTTATTTATAATTAACTATTAAATAATTACGAAATATATGTATGCACAAATATTTTTTACATAATTATGCTTTTCTAGTATACAAAAATAACTTTTAGAAATGACGTAAAAAATAAAAAGCTTAGAAATGATAGCAAAACTAATTATTATATCTATTATTTGAAGCTATAAAAAATATAGAACAAAATATTTTTCTAAGATATGTACGCTCGCACATATTCGCATTCGTCGAGCAATTTCGAAAAATAAAATTTTGCGCACGACGTACAATACGACTACGTGACGTACAATACAAAATTTTTTAAATCAGTACTAAATTTAATAAATAAAAAAATTAGTAGAAATTTAGGGGTTTTACAGTTCAGGCGCTTGAAACTGTTGGCTGCACTGTTCCCATGATGTCCACCTCTGCCCAGAGCATCTGTCACTGCCTGGTGCAAGGCATCTCCTCGACGATCTTGAGAAGCTAACAATGATTTGATGAGACCTACTAAAGTACCATCATCAGGCTCTGCAGGCTGAACTGGCTGAACTGGTGGCTCTCCTCCGGTAGGCATAACTCTAGAGGTTACTCCTGAATGCTGGGCTTGATCTCCAGGTTACTGCTGGTCCACGGGAGGTGCTCCGCATTGCCGATCGGTAGGGCCAGAATAATGCCGCTGAAGAAAATGACATAAGGAACAATAAGGAAGGACCCGGACAGATCAACAATTATAAGCATGTGATCAGGACAAGAATTTTAGGGATTCAGAGGATACGAACAGAGATCAAGAGCGAGTACTGATTGAGACATCTATTCAGTAAACCCTCACATATCTTGATTTACAAGACCATGCATGGGCCACCACTTAAACCATGTCATGACCCAGAACAAGAATACTGGAGAGCGGGGGCGTACATAGCCAGCTACGTATAATAAAATGAAATCCACCTCACTATACGGTCACGGCTGTCTAGATATATTAGGGTTTAACTACAATCCATCAGTCTCTTATGGTCAATAACAAGCCTAGTGTCTCAATCACAAGCAAGTAAGTAAATGTTACAAGATGTAAGATCACCAAATATACAATAGTAAGGCGTCCCAAATATTACATATTCAGCTGATCATGAAGCTAGTCGTTACAAAATGTGACGACTAGCAAGAGTTTTAGTCAATACATGATCAACCCAAGGATCTGTCAATCATGTTACAGCCCGTAGACAGACAGTAAATAAAGATGTAATATGAGCTAACACGTGCTCGCCGGCTAAACGCCTCAAAAGAATAATTTTTACAATAGAGTGAGAGAGCCAAAATAACCCACTCGTTGCCCTGGTTACGCCTGGTGGTCACCATCGGGCTGGAAAGTCGGTAGATCCTCTGAAGCTGCTCTGAAATCTGGCCATACAAAACCAGCTAGGTCAGATCCCAGAAAGAGCAAGTACCACAAAGGAGGCTTCACTTAGGAACTAAAACCAGCAATTAGCACAAGAATATAATTACATAATAAAAGATAGTAATTAAGGAAAAGCATGACAGGTGATATACGATGAGATAACCATGGGACTATTCAGATAACCAGGTTACAACCCATAAACCAAACAAGGACCGGGGTTGTAACCCTTCGTCTGAACAGAACTTTGTTTCTCCCACCATTTATCGGCAAGATAAATATAAAAAATCAGGTCAAGTAACGATCTGGTACAGGATCAAGACAAGACTAGACTGATTATTCCTCATCCAATAATTACGGCCAAGCAATAAGTACGGTTTGATACTTTAACTAACTAGGGTTATCACAGGCCTAGTTACTAGCAAGATGCAATGAGATTATTCCATAGCCACAAGCCCTGCAGACCATTCAGGCTATCCGGACGCAATTAGGGGTTGAATTCAAGTGGGTACATCGTCCAGGAAATACATGTACCCTTAGGTGACTTAGAGGGTGCAACACATGACAGTGTGCTGGAAATGTGCCCTACTCGACGGCAGGCTACAGATCCCAAGTGGGGCGCCCAGATAACGGGATTGCCTGTAGCTGAGAAATCTCTTCATGACTACTGTGCTATTCTAGTTATTAGCCTTAGTCCTTTTTAGTAGGTACCCCTGACCGTGGTACTCAGGGGTCCCTATCCTAGACATGATGCAAGACAAGACGGGTTCATTTGTACAAGCACAATCATCCACGGTGTTCAGGTCATTCATACTTGTTATGTCAGGTTAGCCGTCGCAACAGTAATTCGAGAAATATCATGTCAGGTTTATCATGTTAAGAGTGCGCCACGGTGGGCCACTATCATGTCAGGTATATCATGTCAATTATATCATGTCAAGTATATCATGTCAAGTTTACTATCAGGAGTGCGCCACGGCGGGCCACTATCATGTCAGGTATATCTGTCAATTATATCATGTCAAGTATATCATGTCAAGTTCACTGTCAGGAGTGCGCCATGGCGGGCCACTATCATGTCAGGTCAAAAGTACACCACAATGGGTCACCATCGTGTTAGGGAACACACTTAAATTAATGTGGCACAAGCATACATGTGGTAATTAAATATTAGCAGGGGCAAGGACGTAGACTCATGTGTCTCCGGAAAGTTTTTATGCGGCCAGCAAGTCACTAGGCCATATGCGGCTCAGGCAAGTTACATGCAAGCAGCTTACACAGACCATAACTAAATATATAAGCGTGCAAATGATATATATATAAGCATACAAATGATATGTAAGCTTGCAAGCTACCAGCAAACAAGCTATTAATTAAATGGCCCCATGCAAATGCATGCAAATATGCGGCCAAGCAAGATTGGAGGGGGCATATGCGGCCAAGGGTGGATGGGGGCTCATACGGGAGTAGATGGGTACTCATCTATGCGGCTGGATAGATGGATACCCATCTATGCGGCTGGGTGGACAGGGTCTTATGCGACAGTAAATGGGTACCCATATGCGGCTGGGTGAATAAGGCTCATGCGGCTGAGTGAATGATGGTCTTATGCGGCAGTAAATAGGTACCCATATGCGGCTGGATTAACAGAATCCCACACGGCTGAGTAGATGGGTACTCATCTATGCGGCTGGGTAAACAGAATCCCATGCGACTGAGTAGATGGGTACTCATCTATGCGGCTGGGTTAACAGAATCCCATGCGGCTGAGTAGATGGGTACTCATCTATGCGGCTGGGTAAATGGGTGCCCATCTTCTCTAAAAATCTGAGAAGGATGGCCATGAAACCCATAGCTTCCAAGCTCCATAAAACCTTCTTTATAGGTCCAAATTTGGACTTCCATAGGTCAAAATGGGGTAGAATAAAATTCTCGACAACCTGAAATACTCGAAACTTAAAAATAACAAGGTTTAACAGATCAAAATCCAAGAAATCCAAAAATGCAACAAGCTCAGATCTACAAGAAATAAACCATAGAAATTAAAAATACTAAGTACTAAAGTGTCTTAGAATCTCGTGAGAAAGAAAATGAAACAACAAAATTTGAGTTCCTCCATGAAGTAAGTTGCACTTGTCTAAACCTCTCTCTCTGGTTGGTAAAGAGTATTGGTGAGGAAGATAAAGAGTAAAATAAGGAGAGAGAAAAGGGTTGGGGTTAATAAATGATGAGGGTGGTGGTAGGTAGGGGTTCACAACAAAACTGAACCAAGCCAAACAAACTGAACCGAACCAAGATAAACCAAGCCAGGCCACCAAACTAGGATCAAGACAAGCATGACAAGTCTAACTATAGTTCGGGATTCCGTATACGTATATAAAATACGTAATACGAACCACGGGCATTACAGCTGTCACCTTCTGGATCTCCTTCGCAGGGAACGAGGCCCGAAAACCCTCCCTGCCTTGATCAGCGGAACGTACTCCATCGATGTCGGACTCTTCGGCCCCACAGGTTTGCAGATCTCCGCCCAGGACCGTCCAGCAGGCCGAGTGATCGTCCCATGTGGCCTGGGGTCAACAACAGGACGAGAAGACCCAGATCTCTGAACATCGAGATCCACCACCTTACTCTTTTCCTTGGCCGCCGTGGTTGCCTTAGGCGGCCACCCCACCGATCTCCCAGCAGACACCCCCGGACCTTGGACAGAAAGCCGAGCCCCTGACCCGCTCCGACGACTAGCAGCGAGATGACGATCCCTAACGTGCCCATGTCTGCCTTCCGTCGACCCCCCGGGCTTCGCCATACGACGGCGCGTAACCGTCATCCATTCTTCTCCCTTTGTTTGGCTCCACAGGGATCCAGAACCTGCTCTAAATTCGAAGTTGGGGGTGATGGATCCACCCCGCAACGAATCGAACCCTCCCGCAACCGTAGGGAGGCCGTCCGACTCCCATTCCGTCTTTCCCGTCCCCTTTCTCACCGTCTTGGGGGCGCCACTGCTCGGACTCGAATTGGAGGGTCTGTCCGACCCCCTCCTTGTGCACCCGTCCCCCCGCCGCCGCCTACGGGGCCGCAGAACCTCGCCGACAGCCCAGGGGGTCCACACAACCCCCTCCTGTGCTCCCGCCCCCCCCCACCGCCTGGAAGGGAGCTGCCGCACGTACCTACATCGGGGGGTCCGCCCGACCCCCTCGATTCTGCTCCCACACCCCTCCTCCGCCTGGGGGGACACCTACCTTCTTCCCCGATGGCCGTACCCCGCCGGCGAGGGGATTCAGCGGCTATGGTGGAGGGATCCGAGCTAACCTTAGCCGGTCGCACGAGTCGCCCAGGTCGCCCAGGTCTCCAGCCATTTTTTATTTTATATATATATATATATATATATATATATATATATATATATATATATATAGTTCGGTGTATATATGTTCGAGGCTTGGTATAACTCACTCTGAACGTGACTTCAAAAAAATTCTTACTCAAACATCTCGATCCTTAGGCATACAACATGGCCCGTAGGTCCAGCACAACTATCTCCTATTAGTCTCCCACCCCGGTTTGATCCATGGTAGATGGGACAGATGCCTCTCATCTCAACCACTCGAGGTATAGGTGATTGAGAGACTTTCTTTACAATTGTTTGGCATATGCAAGGAACATTATTAAAACACACACAGACTCTACACTCATTACCACTACACTCATTGTTGACGACGTTTTCAGCTTTCTGCTCAATATCCAATTCGGCAACGTCCCACTCACTCTCCTTCATGTCTTGTCAACCCTCTAGACCTGGCTGGATCACTGCAATCATGATTATGAACTGACATATCTACAAGTTAGGTGGCCCACAACCCACCAACTTGTCATAAAAATTCGCATGGACATGCCTTGAAAATTCATAATCATAAATTATGCCTCCCCCTAGAATTCAACCGTCTATCTTAAATTTGTGTTTTCACCTCTTTGCCACTCTCCAACTAAATAACTAAAGGTCTTTTTGTTGGATATAGTATTCCTAATTTGCAAAAATAGAAATAATTGGAACTAAAAAATAAATAATCTGAGAGTATTAAGGATTCGAGGCATGTTACAAATGTCATTTTTAGAATAGATATCGTCTTCCACGAATAGTGCGCACGAAGATAATAATATATTCCTGAGATAAACGAATTTGGATGACCCGAGACACCGTACATCCGATGGATGAGAAATGAGCTTTTGATGTTGTTGGATTTTTCGAATTCTATCTACTCTCTCAATTTCTGAGCCTGAAAATGAAGAAACAAATGACTTGTTTTATAACCCAGATCCTGCAACCGTTCCATTAATCTCGTAACAAAATTACGTGTAATTTGTAGTAGTAGAAAACAAGTAGTAACCCTTGGAAGATCAGCAACCATCTCGCGGTCCAACCAGTAACTGTTCCATGATCTAGCAAGCAACCGCTCTGCAGTCCAGCTAGCAACCTCATCGCTGTGTAATAATAGCCTCGCAACGCAAGGGACAACCAAAACAAAAAATAAAAAGGTAAAAATTAACATTGTATCCTTGGTTCGATCCGTAGCTTCTAAGTGCTAAGTGGGCAACTAATAAATACTTCAAAAAATGCGCATTAAATATCCCAACCACTTGTAGGTTGCATGAATTTGAACTCACCCCTTACAAAACTTGCTCGATAAAGTAAGTTAAATATTTTAACTAAAGAGACTACCATCTCAAAAAATCCCTCCATGTTAATTTACTTAGACTTATAAGATGTTGCTTCCAAATAACCAACATATCCAACACTTACATTTACACTTTGGCCTCGTTTGGTTCGCACAATGAAAGGAAAAGAAAATTAATTTCTTGACATTTTTTTCCTTTGGAAAATAATATTTTCATCGATTTTTCTTTCCGATGTTTGAAAATGCTAAGGAATTTAGAAAGGAAAATGAATACTTCAATGTGAAAAAGTGATTCATTGTGGGATCTATTTGCTTAAGCATATTATAAGTGATGCCTGCCCATATATGTAGTTTAACTTTGCCAAAAGTGTACATTTGAGCATTCTCACACTTTGTCTTCTAAATACGGAGATGCTACGTTGTTCGCGGTTTTTAACCGCGGATGTGACCACCAGTCGATGTGACGGCCGGCCATTGGCCCCTTGCTCCGGATGGAACCTAGAGATAACAGGGAGGGCAATGACCGGCCACCACGTCGGCCGGCGATCACGTCCGTAATTACAAACTGCGGACAAAATATAATTTTCGTTTTAAATAAGGCTAAATTGCGTGCATTCTCAACTCGAGTGATCAGAAGTATAAGGTCACTATCAGCCTATAACATCAAAAAATCCGACTGGAATTCTAAGGGTGCTTTGGTTCCAATTTTTAACTCAGATTTCTGAGTTAAAACTCTAAAACGGGACAAAAACTTGTTTGGTGGTCAACATTCCAAAATCAACTTTCCAAAATTTGTATTCCCAAACCTCCGTTTAAAATCTACTTTCAGAGACGCATAAAAAGTTGTTTCCTGAAATCTCTTTTTCCAAAACAAGAGTGGGCCCCTCCACCTCCCCCTCCCCTAAGGCTCTGTTCTCTCATTTCAACTTTTTTTTCTCTCTCCTTCCACTTTCTTGTGAAGAGCTCTTCTCTCTCCGTCCGGGGATCCTCTCCATCCACGTCGATGACGAGAGGACGACCGTCGGAAGGCGGGGTCTCCGCTAGCAGCGCCATCAACGAGGAGCCTCATTCTTTCTTCTTTCCTACTGAGGTGGATTGGAGCTCGACCTTGGTGTCACGATCCGCTACCCAAATTGTTGGGCCGGGCCGAGTCATGTCCAGCCTACGCTTGAAATAAAGCGTAGTAAGCTGTTCTAAAGACAATTAGATAAGATCAAAGTGTGCTAACAGTTCTATATATCAATATTGAGCCAGAATATATCTCAAACACAAAATCATCTCGTATATAAATATGTTCCAAATACAAGGTCAAGACATAAAACTGGATACAGGTCCAGTATCAAAATACATAGTCTAAACATGACTACTCTCAAAAGAACCGTACAATTCAACAAACTAGACGAGTTTTTCTGCAGGTACATCCTCGTAAGGTAAAGCCTGATCCTCGACGGCAACTCCATAATATGAATCACATAGCAACTCCTCCTCGGTAAGTATACCTACAACGTTATCCTGTCAGGACGGGAGCAAGTACTGATTCTAACAAATAAAATATACGAAGCATAAAACGAATAGGAGTGTAATAAACAGGAATCATGGTATATCACAATCTATCATAGCAAGGATACACATGTCATAGGGACAAATGTATATATAATGTTTAAAACTGTAGCAGGTACGGGATCATCAATAGGTGTAAAATGTACTGTGGCACAAGTATATAAAATGTACTTCCGTACAAGTAAACAAGCGATAGATGTACATACGTACAGATACAGCTGGGGCGCCTACGACAAGGTATACATATATAAAATGTCAACCTTGCTCGGTACGTACGTACGGGAGAAGGGGGCATGATCACGTACTCAACTATCAGTTTTTCCATAACCCAGATTCTAAACATGTGAGAGATACAAGAACGGTATGAAACATGGTGGATACTGAGAGCAGTATAAAGTATGTGAAACATGTAGAGATATGACTTGCAGTTTAGGTATCGGTATATATCATGATTTATACACAATTCATTATTGGCAGTAAATAAAGTTCGTAGAGGTACTTGCCTCTAGCAAAGCAAGGTAGTGAAGGAAATGCTATAGATGTCTGGTGTCCCAACACTATCACAAATATAAAATATCTCAGCTATCTAAATTATAAACAAAGATTAACACGACTGGTGTGACACGACGCATCTGGATACTTAGCTAAGTGAAATTAGCATAGGAATCCAACGTGAGGTGGTATGGCATCTAAACCAACCTCTAGGTCTTCTATTCTAAGGTAGGTCAACACTTTAAATACTAGTAATACCCAAAAATTATAAGTCATGACTTAAAAACAATTATTAATTAATAATTCCATCTGTCCACTTCACTCTAGAAATTATTAAAATAGCTATTTTACTCTAATAATTACAAAACAAAGCTCTAAACTCAACCTTGTTAATTATAGAAATTTATACTAGTTTTTCTGGAATTTAAAAACCCTCATAGATTTTTATTAAAAATCAGTAAACATAAGTACCTTGAAAATGAGTTCTGTTTTTCTATTTTTATAAAATACCAAAAGTACTAAGTAAATCCTGGCATAATTAAATTAAATTAGATAAATTAACATAGTATTTAAATACAATTTTTTCCTAATTTTTACAGCAATTACATTATATATAAAAATTCAAATACAATAAGTTACAAATTCTGAAAAATAAATAATTAATTATTTAGTATTTTATCCACGTATACGAAATTAAACCGGAGTCTAGATACAGGACCCAAAGCCATGAATCAAGTCCGATATGACTCATACAGGCCTTGAATGTATTTAGGCTTATTTAAGTCCACAGAACCCATGCTAGGTCTGGACTTAAATGGCCGTACTTCACAGTTTACAAAATACTGATTTTAAATAAGTAATAAAATAATATATTTTAATATAGTAGAATATACACATCATGAATACTATTAATAAAATAACATGTATATATATATATATATATATATATATATATATATATATATATATATATTATATATATATATATATATATATATCATAAATATATTTGTATATAAATACACAAGTGTGTATAAATTCAAAAAGCATATATATATATATATATATATATATATATATATATATATATATATATATATATATATATATATATATATATATATATATATATATATATCAGGACCTGAAAAAAAAAAAAAAATAATATATATATATATATATATATATATATATATATATATATATATATATATATATATATATATATATATATATCAGGACCTTCTTGAATGGGTGGCGGCTGGGCTTGCTTAACCGGATACACGGAATTGGGATCTCTCTCGCATGCAAATCTTTCTATCGGGAAACCCTCGTTATATATAAATACAGTATATATAATATAAATAACAATATATGTATAATATATATATAAAATATACACATACATATACATATATACATATATAAATACATATATACATGTAAAACCCCTAAATGTCTACTATGTTTTTTATATATAAATTTGGTACTGATTTTCTTTTTGTATTGTACGTCGCGTAGTTGTATTGTACGTCGCGCGTGGAAATTCGTTTTTCGAATTTGCTCGACGAGTGCGATTATGTGCGAGCGGACATATTCTTAGAAAAATATTTTTTCCTATATTTATAGTTTCAAAATAATATATATAATAGTTATTTTAACTATCGTACCAAAGTTTCCAAGTTATTATTTTATTTATTTTAATTATAAAAAGTCTTTCGTTTATTACAGTTATTAATAATAAATAAAAATTCTTCATGCATACATATATTTCATAAATATTTTATTAGTTTATTTTAAATAATAATATAATTTCAAATTATTATTATATATTTTTAGAAAATATATTTTGAAATTTTTGTGGAAATTTAAATCTTTGATTGAATTTTTATGGATTTGATTTAAATAGCTTAAATTTAAAGATAGAATTTATATTTAATTTAATTTAAATTACCTAGAATTAAATTGGAATTTAATTGATTGTATTGATTTAAATTTAATAATTGAATTATCTAAATTGGATTTAAATATTCCTAATCATTGTCCAACTGGGAATTTCCATCTCCTATAAAAGGAGAGGTACTCATCCGTAGAATCCAATTCCACAGAATTCTCCACCACAAATATGTGTGCCTCGTGTCGGTGTTCCATCCATCATCGTGTCAGCCATGTCGGCCTTGGGTTCGACCCCGGGTGTCGTTCCACTATATGATATTGGGTTACATATACAATCCTACCTAATCTTTGTGTCTGACATGCCAAACACAATCCCTGTGTCATACAGGACACAAACTCAGTCGCGTCGGACACATCCCGACACGACTACCTAACCCTAGCCTACTACCTCCCTGAGCACTACCGTCAAGCCCCCCTTCTCGGTCGACTGCCAACAGCCCAGACCCCCATGTCTTCTCCGGCATGCTAACCTCGACATAGTGGTCGACCAGCCATCTGACCCAGCCATCCACCAACACAACAGCACGACCAACGTCCACCCAAACTCTCCGCCAGACCCTCCGCCACGACCATCGACCACCGACTCCCTGCCTCTTCCACCGTCACCGCCACCATCAACACCTCTGTCAGTGTCAACACCGCCTCCCACTACCAACGACACCAGCATCATCAACGACAACCATCGCTGCCACGACCCATGGTCGGCGACAGCCCATGCCCACCACAACCGTCCTAAAAAGGAAAACACCAGATAAACCCAAAAATCCCCACCTCTACTTACCTAACCGTCGCGCGTCGAGCACAGACCTGCGCCGGTCGGAGCCCCTCCGTGAGGCCCGTCGAGACCCTTTCTCTGCTCTCGTCTCGAGATGGTCTCCACCGACCCGTGACGAGCGTTCTCCACCAGCTCAGCTGCCCTAGCCTCCGACCACCTCCGAGCATCGCCTCGAGCTCCCCGCTCCGGTCAGCAAGCTCCGCCGTCGGTGCCCTAGTCGTCGTGCCCGCACGCAGCCTCCAAACATGGAGAACCCAGCCGACCTCGCACGTCACCAGATCCAGACGCCCCACGCCGCCTTGCCGAGTACCGCTCGTCGAACCCCTCCGCGTGCGGCGCAAGCATGCGACTCCTCCCCGTTCCTCCGCCTGCCTCGAGCCACCAGCCTCTCACTTCCCTCCGTCTCCCTTTCTCTCCCGAGTCCGGTCGGTGGCGCCACTGCCATCCGCGCGCCACTTGCCGCCCAGTCTCCCCGTTCGTCTCAGCCCTCTCTTTCCGACCGCCCTCTCTCATTCTAACTATCCCTGACCCCTCCTTTGTTTCCTAATTCCTTTTTTTCTTTCTTTTTCCCACTTGGTTTGACAAACAGCTGGGAACAGCTGTATTTGTTGCTTTTATTTCTCTTTATTTCTTTTGATTTTGTTTTTTGTTTTGTTTTGTTTTATTTTTTGGGTATTTTTATTAACAATATTAAAATATTTACTAGTATGAAAATTCTAAGTAGTACTATTTTTGTTCTTAAATATTATAATTACATTTTATTATTTTTCTTAAAGAAAAATCAGGGTAGAAACAGTTTCACTATTGTTAGAGTATATAAATTAGTATATAATACATTTTCAAAATTTAGTATGCGTAGATGTAGTATTAGCATTAGTTTTGATCATATTGTCTATTTAAATAATAGATGTATTATACATTCTTAAAATATATAAAAGTAAAATTTAATTATTTTATTTAATTATATGTTCAAGATTTAAAAGGATATTTACCCAAGATTATTTTACCAATAAAATGGTAGTTTCCTAACAAAAACTAAATTTTCAAGTATGAATTTTTATCCAAAAATTTTTAACTAATAGAAATATAATTTTTGAGTACGATAAATATTTTCTAAAATAGTATAAATGTTATTTATCCACTTTACTTCGATCCTTCGCTAGTCCGTAACTAATCTCTTTATACTATCCTCTCGTCCATTTGGAATATCTTCCAGCAACCCTAACTAAATTGACCCTTCTGGACCCAATGGAACTGTTCGTGCCACCATCCAAGGTCACCCTGCATAGTTGTTGCACCGAAGTCGCGGTTCGTGCCACATTGATCATTGCAGTACACCAGGCATCCTATCAGGCAAGACACCTTGCCATTTGTTGTTTATTTATTTTAGCTCATATTTCATGCATTATTCATTTTTTTTTATGCAAAATAAACTGTGATACATGGCATAACCTGTTAGTACTTACTGTTCATTTATATTTCCTGTTATGTATTATTTTCTTACACATTACACCTAGATTTAAGGGACCACCTTGTGTGTTGTATTCATTGGCCTTGACACATTGTAACACGAAGTTGGTGTCGATATAGAACACAGACATGCATGACTGGCTGGCCACCGGTGCGTATAAGCCGTGCGATAGATATAACCACTAATAGAGGTTGCATGCTAGTTTGACTTAGAGGTTATAGAGATTTTCTGTTGTGGATACAACATAATAGGCATTGGACGGTGAGGACATTCCTTAGCGTATGGGCTTCGATGCACTTTCTCTTGTGACCCAAAAGCTCCGCTGGAGATACGGAGTTGATGACCCATGATTACTGACGGCACTGATGTTCTGCGGAACGTTATGCTCTTATTGATTGGGCCTCTAGTGCCCTAAGGGGGGACTATGCCTTTCCATTTAGCCAGGGCCCATACGTAGGAAGGATTGTTCTTAACTACATTTCACTTAGAACGGTTAGGCACCTTATCCGTTAGGTACGAGTACTATTGGTTTGGGTACTTGTATCTGACCGTGGCTTGGAACAATAACTTGTGCGGATTAGTTCGTCACATCTTGTCCTTGTTTGGTTGTAGGTGTGGCTTACTACTCCGATAAGAAGGTATTGAACCTTGTTGGGGTCCGGATACCATATTGGATTCATAGCATAGAAAGATATGTCACCGTGAATTAGTTTACCATCTCCTGTCCTTGTTTGGTTGGGGGGATGGTACGCTCGTTCAATAGGTGTATATGGACCATATTATAATTCAATTGACTTATTTATTTGAGCAATATTTATTCAGTTTATATGGAATGATATTATGCGTCGTGTTACGTCCCTCTGAGGACCTGGTTATCTCTCCAGGTGTGTGCTCTTGTCTTTCGCAGGTGCTTTAGCTCTAGCCGTAACCATCTCCATTTTTTCGAGGATGATTGCGCTTGGATCGTCTTCGCTTCGCTCGCCAAAATTATTTCTTTTTTCATGTATTTTTTTTTACTTGTTGGTAGTAGATTTGTCTCCGCCCAACATATTGTATCAAGACAATTCATTATCTTTATATGATATCTTTTATTCATTTATTTTTATGTGGATGAGATTAGTTATGGTTCTACTGCATTTTACAGCTTACGTATATTTATTATACGGCTGGTATGTCTACGTTCCTAGTCCTACGTATTTTGGGACTAGGGCGTTACAATACATATATATAATTAAAAACCCGGCCCAAAACCCATTGGGCCCAAACCCATACCCATTATAAACAGTAAACCCGTTAATTTAAAACCCATTACTGTACGGGTTAAACCCGTTAACATAAATTTAAACCCATTAACCCATTTATTTTAAACCCGTATCCTGACAATTAGGGACATGGGCAAACGAATCATGTGTCCGAGGCTAGCACGACACGCACGACACGCACGACACATAAATGTCGTGTCCACGTTCACCAATGCACTCTCCAACACTGGGCGAGTCCACACAGGTGTACACGAGATACGACTCGACACCTAGGAGAAGTGACATGTATGTGTCCGTCGTAGGGTTGCTGTCGGGGACACTCTACGACGGAGGAGACGTCGGGTCGTCGGGAAAAAAATGTACGGTGGTCGTCTCGTCGTGGCAAAGAGTTTGGCGGTGGTCGGAGGCGGTGGCGAGGTCTGTAGTGGTGGCGCTCCTAGATCTAGGTCTCCGGCGAACTCGTCGGAGAAGAACAGGGTAGTATGGAGGCTGGGGTGGTCGGGAAGTAGAATAGGGTTAGGGGTTCGGTCAGGGAGTCTATTTATAGGGCTGGGGCGAGAGTTTAGATTAGGGTTTTGGTCAGTAGTTTAGGAATTAGGTTTAGGCCAAGGTCGGCGGATTAGTCGGGACGAAGGCGGTGATCGGGTGGTCGATTTGCAGAAACCCCCTCCCCCCCAATACTAGATATTACAAAAAAACCCACCACCTTAGTTAAGTGCAAAATATAATTTGCACAATACCCCCCCCCCCCCCCCCGCTCTGCTCTATGCAAATAAAATTTACACAGACAAATCAAATATTGCAAACTGTATTTAAAACATTTAACTAATTACAAAATACTATTAAAAAATTTAATAAATTACAAAATGATATTTTAAGCTTTAAAAACCATTTAAAAATTATTTAAAATTTTTAGAAAATTTTTAATAATTATAATAATTTATTTTAAGGATATAAATGCTATTTAAAATTAAAATTCCTTATTTTAAAATATTTAAAAATATTTAGGGGCTTACAAATCTTTCCTCTTTGAAAAATTTCGTCCTCGAAATTCACAAGGATAGAAGACTCTATAAACATTCTGACATAGCAAGCAATTAAAATAATGACTAAGGCTACTATTAAGACTAACCTCTAAGGTATCAAGTGGGAACGGATGGTTCTCTCGCAGCTGTTGGGTCGAACAAGTAAGGATATCTCTCCCTCATGTCCGACTCCCTCTCCCAAGTATATTCCCCCGGAGAGTGACGGCTCCAAGTTACTCGAACCAAGGTATGACTTTGTTCCTCAGCCTCTTCTCCCTCCGGTCCAATATCTCCACTGGCTGCTCAGTAACCGTAAGACTCGGTCCGATCTCCAACTCTGAATGATCTAGCACATGGTTGGGGTCTGGAACGTATCTCCTCAGCTGAGACACATGAAAGACATCGTGGACTCTTGCTAGGTTGGGTGGAAGTGCAACCCTGTAAGCTACCTCTCCGATCCTGTCGAGTATCTCGAACGGTCCAATGTATCTGAGGCTCAACTTACCTCCTCGTCCGAACCAGATCGTCCCTCTAGTAGGTGATATCTTCACCAACCCATATCTCCGTCGACGAACTCCATCGGTCTGCGACTAGCATCGACCTAGTGTTTCTGTCTGTCCTGAACAACTCTGAGTTTGTCTCTGATCATCCTGACCTTCTCTGCTGCATCATTGATCATCTCTGGCCCAAGCATAACTCTATCCCCAACATCATCCCAAAAGAGCGGTGTACGGTATCGTCCATATAGTGCCTCGAAGGGAGACATACCGATGCTGGCTTGGTAGCTGTTGTTGTATGAAAACTCTACCAAATGCAGATGTAGCTCCCCTCCCCAAAAATTTAGAAATATTTTACTATTATTTATTTTGTTGTGTCATTAAATAGAATTATTAGTTATTATTAGCTTTAATATAACAGATTTATAGAGCTTTATATGTAATGTGGTATAATAAATTTATGAGATAATTTAAG
>JANAVB010035791.1:0-71599 GCA_029216955.1 Iris pallida
CCCTTCTTTCCAGCTCAAGATCATTTTCTCTTCTTCCTGAAATAAGTAGATCACGTTTCCGTCATTGAAGTAGCCTTTCCTCGTCCTACCCTAAGAAAGAATCACTATCAAATTGTCCTACTGAAGTACCAAAGGTGCGCTCCGCCCGGTTACTCAACATATGTTTTCTACTGAAGGAGTAGGGCTCATATTGACTAAGGTTCTTAGTTTCCTTTGGAATGAAAATCTCTATGAAGCCCCTATGTCGATTCAAAAGGCGAACCCCCCTTATATGATCCCACTCCATCTTTTACAAACCGGAGTTTCGTACTTTCTTGACCAGGTCATCATAAGAAATACAGCAAAATCCTTCTGAAGTGAGATGGAAATGGTTTGGTTGGTAATTGATTAAAGGAAAGTGGGTTTACAAAGGTACATTATTAACTTTTGCAGAAGGCACGTATCTATGCATACTTAATATTGAGAGAAGTATACATTACTACTTAATGAATGCTACAAGAAAAGCAATTGCTTTCTAATGCCTTTTCTTATTATTATTTTTTCTCATCTTACGTGGCTATGCATCCTACTATTTTCTCCCACTTCTTCATCACCATGTTCTCCTACGTGAATCTTAGTGATAATTTTAAAATAAGATAAGAATAGTACCTCTAAAGTTTACTTCTCTTCTTAAAGAGAGAGTAACAACGAGTGGTTTTACTTTAGAAAAATTGAAGTCAGAGTCTGCTACGTTTGCCTAAGACCATCTCCAATGGGGGTTTCTATTTCTCTATTTCTATGGAAGAAATCCATTTTAAAAAAAACTTCTCCCAATGGTGATTTCTATCACTATTTCTATCCTAAGTGGCAAGACGTAGGATGGAAACTTTCTAGGAGGGTTTCATGTAGAAACTCTCATAGAAATTCTCCTCTCTCTCATGACAATTATTATTGGGTCCCACACCATTAAATTGTTCCTTTTTCTATGTGACATATAGAACAGAAATGGAGAACCATTAGAGAGCATTTTTGTTTGTCTATAATTTCTATGTAGAAACTCTTCCAACTAGGATAAAATCTCCTTAAGTACAATGCCAAATAGGATAAGAACTCAATTTTAGAAATCACCATTGGATGGTCTTAGACATACATTGGTGATTTCTAAAATTGAGTTCTTATCCTACTTGGCATTGTACTTTAAGGAGATTTCTATCATAATTGGAAGAGTTTCTACATAGAAATTATAGACATACAAAAATGCTCTCCAATTATTCTCCATTTCTATCCTATAATAATAATTATCATGAGAGATAGGAGAATTTCAATAAGAGTTTCTACATGTAGAAACCCTCCTAGAAAGTTTTCATCCTACATCATTGCCACCTAGGATAGAAATGGTACATCATTGCCACCTAGGATAGAAATGGTGATAGAAATCACCATTAAGAGAAGTTTTTTCTAAAATGAATTCTTCCATAGAAATAGGGAAGATAGAAACCCCCATTGGAGATGGTCTAAGCGCTTCGTCTTTCTTACACGTGTTTCCCTATCTCTGCTCCTAAATTATTTATATTACTATTTTATACGGTTTAATGAAGAAGCTTATAGTGGTTGAGCTCATGCAAGGGTCTTCCAATGAAGATTGTGGCGCACGGTTGCAGTCAGCACCGACGAGGGTCGACTCGCACGTAGGAGGTGGCGGACTGCAGTGGACTTGGGGGTGATCGTCGGTTCTGGCCGTATGCCATAACCAAAACGATGCTGTGGCGTGGCAAACCGGTCGAGCGATGGTGCCATGCAGGTGTTGAGTGCATGGCTCGGTTGACTTCTCCAATGGTGACAAGGAGCAAAAAGGGGTGTCGGGTTCGATATGTACGTCCCATCAACTTCTGTTGCAGTACAAAAGACTCCTGTTGCATGTCGCACAAGAGGTCAGGTCGGAGGGGATGTTGTTGAAGACTCGGTGAAGTACGTCGTTCTGTTGAGGTCCACACGCGACGACTACTGTCTTTGATCATTGTTTCAACAAGTGGCTCTCGGAGGGTGGTCGTCGGCCAAGGTGTCAAGCTGACAATTTGTGAACGACGATAATATTTGATGGTGTTTGTGTCATGTCCGTACTTTCCCCGGTGCGGGCGGTGTAGACGACGGACAAGGCACGGGGAACGAAGGGTCACCGATGCTTCGGGTGATACAACGCAGTCCTCGGCATGCATGTCCCATCCTCTTATGGCATGATCGAAGTGCTGGCTCTGATTCCCTCTGATGTTCGACGTTGGTGGCATACGACTGGCCGAGGGTTCATCAGTTTTGTGAAAGATTGGCACCATAGTGGCCGAGCCATGGGTTGAGGGAGGCGTCTGCACTAGGGTTCGACTACGGTTCTTGGCGGCCTCGGATGGAGGGGGTGCTTGGTTTTGTATTCCTAGATATGCATGGTTTAAATAGGAACAGATAGACATAGGGAGGAGTCTCTTTGGTTTTAAATAGATTAGATTTATCTACATATATATACATATAGATAGATAGATAGATAGAAAAGAAAAAAAAGAAAAAGAAAAGATAGATAGATAGATAGAATCTTATGTTAGTCTCGGGGCTTGATCAAAGATGAAAAACAAATGCAATCGAGATCTGAGATGTCACACAAAACTTTGCAGTGATCAACTCAAGATCTACGATGGTACAATAAATCAAATAGCCAAATTACAATCTGAAGGAGGAAAAAGAGAAGAGAAGATCTCTCGTTCTTCCTTGCAAACGTGTTGCAATTGGGACAGAACGAGTTACAATAAAACTAGAGAGAGATGAGAAGAAGAACAATGCTGGGGTGTCAAAACACCGATGCTCAAAGCAAGATTCGTCCCACACGATCTGCTTCCAGGAACCAGCAAGTTGAAGAATTTGTGGAACGCTCGAAGTCACCTCTGTTCAGACTCCTCGGATGGACTTGCAATGGCGGCAGCAACTCTCTCTCTCTTTCTCCTTTTCTAACTTGTAATTTTCGTAGTAGTTACAAAGGAGGCCAGAAGAGAGTATTTATAGAGAGAGGGTGGAAACCCTAACCGCCTCTTCAGTTATGGAAAGATTGAATCAATCCCAAAGATAGCAACGAGATTTAATTCAAATCCCACGAAATTAATTCAAATCCCACAAAGATAGGATCTGTATTAATTCAAATCCCACAAAGATAGGATCTGATTTAATCGCATTGATTCAGCCTTTCCATAACTGATTTGTAATCTGCACAGTCAGCGGATCCCTCCATGCGGCAGCAGTAGCAGCCTGGCCGCATGAGCCTACTAGCCGCATGGACCGCATGAGCATGGACCGCATGAGCCGTATGGACCGCATGAGCCGCATGGACCACATGGACCGCATGTGCCGCATGAGCCGCATGGACCGCATGAGCCGCATGGACCGCATGGACCGCATGTGCCGCATGTGCCGCATGAGCCGCATGGACCGCATGACCCGCATGAGCCGCATATGAGCCGCATGCCGCATAAGACCGCATGGCCGCATATGAGCTGCATAAAGACCGCATGACTGCTGACGTGCTAAGTGCAAAGTGCGCCAACAAAATGCCACATTACGCCTCATGAGCCCATGAGCCCGAGTCCGAGTCCGAGTCACTAAGCCGCGTTGGGGCTTAGCTCCAAGTGGAATTAATCCAAGAGAATGACAAAAGCATTAATGCTTAATCCTTGGAGCCTTATTCTTACCTCCTAGTAAAATCATCCACATGGTTCCCTCCTTTGGGTCACCACCCCATGTGCATCTCTCAACAACACAACCAAGTATATATGTTGAGATAACTCATGGTGCATTTCCGATGTGGGACTATAATTTTACAAGGCATGTTGAGAGCAAGCTCTCTCCATGTAAAGAAAGCACCAACAATCCCCCACATATCACAACATATATATGTGTCCAGGGTTGAGCGCTCCCCACAGTAACTGTCCATTTTATATTAGGATAGATGTCGCTGACGACTTGAATCTTCCCGCATGGGTTAAATAACAATGGGATACAAGAATGGACTATGCCTTGAATTCTGCACCACAATTGTAATTCTTCCCACTCACAAAGTGTAGTTACGTGTGCTTCTGGCTGCACATTAAAGGCCCTGTGCCAGCCTGGTTTCAGTGTATAATTTTGGGCGTCTACAAGTTTACCCTCAAGAGACGGCCTGATATCTCGTTCCATACACTATAGGTGAGTTCTTTATTAAAGAGATATGGCATGAAGCCTTGCGCTTCCTTGCGGTGCTACGCCGCTATGACATGGCCTGAAGTCGAGGCATTACCCCTACCTGGGAACCTCATCGTAGTGTCATACTACTGTAGCATGAGGTCACAAGCCTCTTTGTAGTGCCAAACTACCCAGCATGAAGCCTAAGGCTTCCTTGCGGTGTTACGCCGCAACTACATGGCTTGCAATGTCGAGGCTTTACCCCTACCTGGGTACCTCATCGTGGTGTCGTGCCACTGTAACATGGGGCCATCCTCCCCTTTGTAGTGCTGTCTACAACTCTTTAATTACGTCATACAGCATTAGGCTACCTGCCTACTTGCGGTGCTACGCCGCTGTGACTTGGCTTGCAAAGTCGAGGCATTACCCCTACCTGGGAACCTCATGGTGGAGTCACCCCACTGTAGCATAGAGATTCACTCCTTGTAGTGCTGCTCTACCGTGCTTCCTGTAAAGCACACCAGGCATTCACTCTGCCTGAGAACTCATTAAGGCGTTTAAGCCAACCTTCCACAGGATCTGTTTTTTCGTAGAAAAATACATAGTAGACAACAGTGGTTATGGGTCCGTATCCCTTCCATGTTCTAGAGAACAAGTACCCACTGTTACCTGATAGTTTCCCAGTCAGTGATCCTCCTTTGAACCAAAAGTTAGATGCCTAGTAGATTTCTCTTTGAACTAATAGCATAAAACTTTATGGTAGGATTACAAAGACACACTATCAGAATGCCTTCAAGCCCATTTTACATGCTGTGTCATCGACCAACTGGCGCTTGAGGCCCTTTGTGAATGGATCTGCCAGGTTCTCCTGACTCCGAACATCAACTACTGCAATTATACCTCTTTTGATAAGATCGTGTACTGCCCTGTGCTTCAACCGCACAGTCCTCTTCTTCCTGTTGAAGAGGTCATTTGATGCCACCGCCGCAGTCGCCTGGTTATCACAGTATATCGGTATCGCCGGTATCTGAGCCCCAACTACTGGAAGATCATACATGAGCTCCCGAAGCCATTCTGCTTCATCTGCTGTAGTTTCAAGTGCATAGAATTCAGATTCCATAGAGGAACGAGAGAGTATAGTCTATTTCTTCGACTTCCACGATATAGCAGCTCCACCCAAGGAAAAGACATATCCACCTATGGATCTCTCGTTTTCCACCTCTGAACACCAGCTAGCATCACTGAAGCCTTCCACTACTGTCGGATACCCATTGTAGTGCAGTGTATATGTCTGAGTTTTCTTGAGATATCTCATAACCCGCTTCACAGCTTTCCAGTGCTCAACCCCTGGGTTGCTTGTGAACCGACTCAGCATTCCTACGGCGAAAGCTATGTCAGGCCTTGTGGCAGTGGTTGCGTACATCACACTTCCGATAACGCTAGAATACTCCAGCTTCCTGACGCTTTTCCTTGAATTTGGCTTCAGCTTCTGATCACACCTGTATGGCGTATCGATCCCTGGAAGATCCTTATACCCATAGCGTGTGAGCATCTTCTCAATGTAGTGAGATTGTGACAGCGCTACTCCAGTGTCTGTCCGGATGATCTTTATGCCCAAGATAACATCTGCATCCTCCAAGTCCTTCATACTGAACTTGGTTGAGAGGAACTTCTTTGTCTCTGTGACACAGCCTATATCCGTACCTAGGATTAGCATGTCGTCCACGTACAGACAAACGATGACTCCTCTTCCATCAGCGAACTTTGTGTAAACACATTTGTCCGTCTCGCTGACTCTGTAGCCGTTTGACTTAATAACTTTGTCAAACTTCTCATGCCACATCTTGGGAGCTTGCTTCAAACCATATAATGATTTCACCAACTTGCAGACTTTGTCTTCAAGACCTTTGACGACAAATCCATCTGGCTGTTGCATGTAAATCTCTTCGGTCAGCTCCCCATTCAGAAATGCGGTCATTACATCCAACTGATGTATCACCAACTTATGTATAGCTGCTAGAGCGATTAACATCCTGATGGTGGTCATCCGGGCTACTGGAGCGTACGTGTCAAAGTAGTCTATCCCCTGTATCTGAGAAAATCCCTTGGCTACCAGCCTGGCCTTGAACTTGTCAATAGTTCCATCTGCCTTCATCTTCTTCTTGAAGATCCATTTACATCCGATGGGCTTTTCTCCTTCAGGTAGATCTACCAACACCCATGTGTTGTTGGAGGTGATAGAGTCAAACTCGTCATTCACTGCCTCCTTCCAGAAGATAGCATCTCTGGTCTTCATCGCCTCATCATAGGTAAGCGGATCTGCTTCCACATGATAGGTGACAAAGTCATCTCCGAAGTCTTTCGGTCTTCTCGTTCGCTTAGCTGACGGCTCTGCGAGTTCTGGTACAGGAGTTGTTTCCTCAACAATAGCTTCTTCTTGGACTACTGGCTCATATGAGATTTCAGTCTCATTTGCACCTCCATTATTTTCCGGAATGTCCGAAAGAATAATGTTTTGTCTTTTGCAAACTTGTCTTCAAAGTATTCAGCATCGCGAGATTCGATGATATGATTTGACTCAATATCAAGAAATCTCCGAGCATCACTCTTCTCGGCATACCCCAAGAAGATCGCCTTCGTAGTCCTTGTTCCTAGCTTCTGAATCTTCAGATCTGGGAGTTTCACATACGCAAGACACCCCCACACTCGAATGACATTCAAGTTAGGTCTGACTTTGAACCAGAGTTCATGAGGAGTTACGTCCGAAGTTGCATGTGGCACTCTATTTAGAATAAAAGTGGCCGTCAATGCAGCTTCTCCCCAGTAGCATTTAGGAAGACCCGCGGTTAGCAGCATAGAGTTCATCATTTCTGTCAACGTTCTGTTCTTCCTCTCCGCTACTCCGTTAGATTGAGGAGAATATGGAGCAGTAGTCTCGCATATGATTCCATGTTCTCTGCAGAATGATGCGAATTCATGAGACCTGTACTCCCCACCTCGATCACTCCTTAACCTCTTGAGTTGTTGTCCAGTCTGCCGTTCAGCGTCGGCCCTGAACTCTCTGAACTTCTCGAAGGCTTCGTCTTTAGACTTGAGCAAGTAGACGAACGCGTATTTTGAGAAGTCGTTGATGAAGGTTATGAAATACTTCATCCCGACCTTTGTGGAGAAATGTTTGAAGTCACAGATATCGGAGTGCACCATCTCCAGAAGATCTGTACTTCGATTGACCCGATGAAAGGGTTTCCTTGTGATCTTCGTCTGAGCACACCCCTCACACTTCTCCACCTTACCCCCACATTTGGAGATAAGTCCTAGACTAGACATTTTGTTAATTCTTTTACAATGAACATGTCCTAGTCTATTATGCCACAACTCAAGAGAATAATCAGAAAATGCAACTGCATTAATGTCTTCAAACTGTTTAGCAAGCTGAATTTTAAACATGCCTTCGGTTTGATAAGCCTTCCCGAAGTATGTTCCATTCTTGGACATCACCATCTGACCAGCATTGATGTCCATCCTCAAGCCTGCGTTGCAGAGTAGGCTCCCAGAGATCAGGTTCTTGGCAATCGCCGGAACATGCTTCACACCTTGAAGCGTCAGAGTATTCACAGAAGTGAGTTTTAGTTCCACGGTCCCGATCCCCAGAACTTCAGCTTAGGCCTGGTTCGCCATGACAACCTTCTCAGATATCGGCTGGTACGTGACGAACCATTCCTTGCCTGAACAGACATGGCAAGTCGCTCCAGTGTCTATCCACCAGTCAGAGTCAACCCCCACAGTTGTGACCTGTCCGATCATAGCAACAACGTTAGAAACCAATGAAACCTTATTAGGCTCATCTTTCTCTGATTGTTTAGGCTTAGATCTGCATTCACACTTGTAGTGGCCTTTCTTGCCATAATTGTAACAAGTCACGTGGGACTTAGTCTTCTGTTGCTTGAAAGAAGGACCCTTCACTTTTAGATTAGCGAGGTCCTTCTTCTTGGGATGAGAAGCCGCCTGCTTCCCCTTGGAATCTCTCGTCTGCACAAGATTGGCTTTAGCCAACTGTTTGGACAGAGTGTCCACCTTCTATTGAGAACACATCTCGTCCTCAACATGGATCTCTTGAAGTAGATCTCCCAAGCTAATATCTAGCTTCTTTCTGTGCATCCTTGCATAGAAGGTACTCCATCCTGCAGGAAGTTTTGAGACGATCCCTCCGACGACAAACTTGTCGGGAAGGGGCATCTCTTCGTCTTCCAGTTTCTGACGCAGCTTCAGAAATTCCTTCACCTGTGGCAGCATGGACTTTTCGTCCTCAAAGAGCAATTTGTGATATTTTTCAACCACAAACATTTTGCTCCTGTTCTTATCTTCTTCATACAGATTTTCCATAGACTCCCATATGTCTCTGGCAAGTTCTTTCTTTGAGTAGGATTCTGCCAGGGAGTCCTCCATAGCATTCAGGATGAGAAGCCTGCAGATGCTATTTTCCCTTCTCCACTTGGCCTGGAGTTTGGTAGCCGCGTTGATGGCGGCAGTAGATCCAGTGTCTGGAACAGAGGGTTCTTCCTCCAACAGAACATGATCAACGTCTTTCAGTTGAAGAGTTAGGTACACCTTTCTCTTCCAGACTTGATAGTGCTCTCCATCGAACTTTTCCAACTTGCAAAAGTTCGATTGGAGGAGCGAAGCATTAATGTTTTCCATCTATACGGATCTTGCTTTGAGATTGTTAGTCCCGGGGCTTGATCAAAGATGAAAAACAAATGCAATCGAGATCTGAGATGTCACACAAAACTTTGCAGTGATCAAACTCAAGATCTACAATGGTACAATAAATCAAATAGCCAAATTACAATCTGAAGGAGGGAAAAAGAGAAGAGAAGATCTCTCGTTCTTCCTTGCAAACGTGTTGCAATTGGGACAGAACGAGTTACAATAAAACTAGAGAGAGATGAGAAGAAGAACAATGCTGGAGTGTCAAAACACCGATGCTCAAAGCAAGATTCGCCCCACACGATCTGCTTCCAGGAACCAGCAAGTTGAAGAACTTGTGGAACGCTCGAAGTCACCTCTGTTCAGACTCCTCGGATGGACTTGCAATGGCGGCAGCAACTCTCTCTCTCTTTCTCCTTTTCTAACTTGTAATTTTCGTAGTAGTTACAAAGGAGGCCAGAAGAGAGTATTTATAGAGAGATGGTGGAAACCCTAACCGCCTCTTCAGTTATGGAAAGATTGAATCAAATCCCAAAAGATAGCAACGAGATTTAATTCAAATCCTACGAAATTAATTCAAATCCCACAAAGATAGGATCTGAATTAATTCAAATCCCACAAAGATAGGATCTGATTTAATCGCATTGATTCAGCCTTTCCATAACTGATTTATAACCTGCACAGTCAGCGGATCCCTCCATGCGGCAGCAGCAGCAGCCTGGCCGCATGAGCCTACTAGCCACATGGACCGTATGAGCCGCATGGACCGCATGAGCATGGACCGCATGAGCCGCATGGACCGCATGAGCCGCATGGACCGCATGGACCGCATGTGCCGTATGTACCGCATGAGCCGCATGGACCGCATGAGCCGCGTGGACCGTATAGACCGCATGTGCCGCATGTGCCGCGTGTGCCGCATGAGCCGCATGAGCCGTATGGACCGCATGAGCCGTATGAGCCGCATGGGCCGCATATGAGCCGCATGCCGCATAAGACCGCATGGCCGCATATGAGCCGCATAAAGACCGCATGACTGCTGACGTGCTAAGTGCAAAGTGCGCCAACAAAACGACACATTACGCCTCATGAGCCCATGAGCCCGAGTCCGAGTCCGAGTCCGAGTCCGAGTCACTAAGCTCCGTTGGGGCTTAGCTCCAAGTGGAATTAATCCAAGAGAATGACAAAAGCATTAATGCTTAATCCTTGGAGCCTTATTCTTACCTCCTAGTAAAATCACCCACATGGTTCCCTCCTTAGGGTCACCACCCTATGTGCATCTCTCAACAACACAACCAAGTATATATGTTGAGATAACTCATGGTGCATTTCTGATGTGGGACTATAATTTTACAAGGCATGTTGAGAGCAAGCTCTCTCCATGTAAAGAAAGCACCAACATCTTATACATATATATCAACTAAATATGTATCAGCTAAATGTCAAGGTTTAATTTTTAATCTAAATTAATTCAAAATATTTTTATATATCTTTATTTGTTTCCATTGATTACTCATTTAGCTAAATTAACTATCTATCTAATAAATAGCTATTCATTTATTTAATAAATTAAAACTATTTTTCTATTTGTTTTTAGTATTTTATTTCAAAAATGTCATAAAAAAACACCAACCAAAATTGGAAATACGAGATAGGGGACTTACAATCGGGGTCATGAAGACCGGGTTCATCCTTATGGCGACGTTCCTGGTAGACCGGTTCAGCCGCCTCTCGCTGCTGAAGACCGACACAGGGGAGATGATATTCTCTATGGCAGGCCGGGGTCCGGGCTCACGTTGATCGCCCACCACTCCGATGAGAGACTCACGTAGGCTACCATGCTGTTGTATAATGCCCATATCCATGAGGTATCGGTCAGTACTGTTGCCTCGGTTGTTCCATCGACCGAGGAAGGAGTCCCCGTGGGTCCCGCTGGGCTTCGATATGACGGTGGAGAGGCCCCCGTCGGTGAGGAGGGAGTTGGAGGGGCCCCCGACACGATTGGGGTTGTTGTCACTAGGCTTGTTCGCGAAGGACCTCTACTCCGAGGTCTCGCATACGGAATAAGCCTCTAGAACCAGCCCGTACTCCAGGCACACCGTGTCTCCAGCGGAGTGGTCGACACCACTTCTGTGCTCTTCTTGCAGTCATGGCAGAAATTTTTTGCCATTTGTTGTTGCTGGTGGTGCTCGTCGAACACAACGTTGTTGGTCACACCTACGGTGGTTTCGGCGAGCGTGCACTCCTACACCATCAGATGGGCCCGCTCATCGTTCTTCGTCTTGAGGCAGTCCTTTGCCAAGTGGTCGTAGATGCCACAATTGTGGAACTTTTCCTTCTTGTCACGCGTGCCGCCGAATACGTCGACGTTGCCATTATTCGTGTTGCCGTGGCCACGACCTCTTGGCCTACCATGCCCACGACTACTGCTTTTGTCGCTGACAGAGTAGGCCTCGCCTTGCTTTCTCTGCTTCATGCAAGCTAGCCACTCTTCTTGGGAGAGGAGAAGGCGGCTACTGTAGTGCCCCGTCCCTACATCGTGCTCCGTTCTCCGTCCACGGGGTGCACGAGAAAAGAACACTGTCGCCATTGATTCGGTCAGAACCGATAGCTCGGGATCGATCGAATCGGTCGAACGGGAACGGTTGAATTAAAATCCATTCTCCATTATGGAATGGCTTCTTCGAAACCAAGTCCCATATTCAGCAGGTTGTGCCTCAAGGATTGACTCTTCGGCTGAGAGACCTCCCGTTGCTCTATTTTTCACGTCGCTTGCGTTGGTTTTGGATTTGGTTTTCTGAATGCGTTTTCGTGAATGTTTTCGATGGTTTTTATGGCTTGAATTTTGAACTCGCATTTTATATCGAACTTCTTGAATAATACAGTGTTCTAATCGGTTGCTTGTGCGATTTCTGGTAATCGCATAGGCGACGTCTAGCGCGGCCAACAAGTCTCTCGTCTCAAGCAAAACTCAAGGTGAGTGGCTGACCCTTCTCTTCTCGACCCTTTCTTAGGTCGATCAATAATGTTTGTTGCGAATGAAAGGATAAATGCAAGGGCACGAACACGATAAAATGATCGAGGTTTCAAAGAAAATGTAGCTATATCCTAATAACTAAAAATTTATCTTTGTACGGTCATGGACAACATGTCGACAAGGTAGAAGTTTTCCCATACGGCAACCCGGGGCTACGGGACCGTTGCAGCCAAGAAAGAAAACAATTATATAGCTGTACTGGGCACGGATTAGGCGGGGACTTGTAGCGTGGCTCGCTACTCGCGCTGAAAGGGCCCCGACTAACAAAAGCTAAGGGAGTCCAAGATGGCTCTGGGAGCCAGTGACCAATCACACGTAGTATTGCACTTGGTATGAAAATGATAACAATTGACAGGGAAGAACATTAAGTCTCTTAATACGCAGCGCGGTCCGCCGTGGGTATGTTCCAACATGAATTTTATTATGCTTGTCATATGCTTGTCTAAACTTATTAGGATGGATAGAAACATTCATAAAATAAGTCATATAAACTCTTCAACCAAATGAGAGCTTGGAACTTAAGTAGCCACGCACCAGTATAAAGTGTAATATACTGATCCTCGCTCTCCATGTAGGTATCCCGAACCAAGAAGAGCATGCCACTTAAAGCTCAAGGCGGCACAAACACTTTTGAAGCCTCGTTCGTGAGTCGAAGGCATATTTTTTGGAAATCCTTTTGAAGACTCTACATTCAGTCCAGAAGAAATGGCGTCTCGACTCTCCACTATTCCAGGTCCTTGGGAATGTTTTGTTTGTAAAAGGGGACGTAATGTATGGAATGACTATCTCATCAGTGTTTATTTTGTAATCGAGTCATGTTATAGCCCGTACGACAATGATTGTAATGGAGTCTTGTAAATGATGTTTATTATCAATGAAAAGAAAAGTTCTTTCTATTTCAAATGTGTCAGTCAACTTATCTGCATACTCTATTTCGATGTTGTGTTTCAGATAACCTTATGACTATGCCTTGTGCGATTGTAACTTAGGTTCGCATGGCATCACATCCGGAGGATGACTATCGATTCTACGAAATCGGGGCGTGACATAATGGTATCAGAGCACGTCTTTACATCCTTTGGCCTCATGTCTAGAGTCTCAAACCTTTGACCTCGCATTGATGAGATAAGTTGTTCCTTACAATGAGTCCGTAATATTTTGATACTGTTGTGTTTATCTTCGTATTACAGAAGTGACGAAACTCGCGACAGAGCAAGAACAGAGCGCTTCTAGCGGCTCGAGCAGTTCGCGGGTCGGAGCTTCTAATAAGGCCATTGAAAGGATGCTGTGCATAATGGAGGCGCAGCAGAAATAGTCCGAGAACCGATCAAGAAACGGAGGCGCGACAGGCCCAATTTGATGCTCGCTTTGACGCGGAAACTAAGTTGCAACAAAAACAGTTAGATACTCTGCAGCAGATCGTCCAGACAATTGCGGCCAACGAAAACTCCACAACCGCGTCTACTGTCACCGCACCAACGGTCCAACCCATCGATGCCGATCAAGAGGAGCCCGAGCGTCAACTAGCGACACCGAAAAGATACAACTTTGAAGTGTCAGAATTCAAGAAAGCGTGCCACACTTCCTTCAGTGGCACCGAAGGCCCTTCTATTACCATCGACTGGTTGGAAGAGCTAGAAGATCACTCCGAGCTCCTCGGCATTGAAGAATCAAACACTACAACAAAAAACCCTTTTAATGACGGCTAAAAAGCGTCATTAATGACGAACCATGACGCTTTTTTTTTCACAGTAACCGTTATGAAAACGGGTGTTATAAATATTTTTTTAAAAGCGTCATAAAATAACCGTCATGAATAGATAATATGTATAGGCTCAATGCAGCACATTTATAACACACATATTACTGAACTCATCACATTTATAACACTCAATACTGCACATTATATATTACTTTCCAAAAACTTCTCAATTCAATTTTAAAACAACAACTTTGAACTATATTCACAAGAAAACATCGAAATGTTATATCACCATCTTCATTACATTATCTCAAAATAGGGTATCCAAATACATATATTTACAACTACTACTTAAATGAATCCTCTAAACAAGTAACTACTTTGGCTTCAACTTGAGCACATCAAAACTGTCAACATCACGTGTAGCAAATCCCACCACTGCAATAATAGTTGCATCTTCATGTGCACCTGAGAAAGAAAATTAATACTAGTTAGCTACAATTCTACCATGTATCTATAACAAGTATTATCAACATATTAAGATAACACCAACTTAAAAATTTGAAAATAGAGAGAGCTCTATGAGCTAATCTTCAAAAACTTCAATGACTAAGGCATTAAAAAATGGTTCATGCTTTAAACCTCATCTTCTTAAATTTTAGTTTAACTAAAGGTAGAATTAGAACTTCTAATTTTTTTCTTAAGTTTGAACAATCAAATTTATTGGATACTTGACCACAAAAGAATTAATAATCACTACAGCTAAATTCTTTCCAGAAAAGATGTTAGCTTAGGAGAAAACTTACTAACTGTTCCAGAAGTCAAGCTACACATACTTAGAGAGAAGTAAAATACTTACCGGTAGAGCCATCTTCTTCAATATACTCATTGCCAAAGAGTGAAATGATTCATATTCAAGAAACTATTTGATACTATGACAGAAACTATTTACCAATCTGGAAGAAGCCAAAATGCTTGCTAACACTTGTATCATATCAGAAAAAGCTTTATCTATTGATACCACATAAAAGTCCCAGTCTTCACCCAATTATAATATAATATGCAATTTCTTCTTTTACTCCGTAATGCAAATATATCCATGTCCAAAATGAGAGAATTAGAAGAAAAAACTCTTAATTTTAATGCTTACCTCATGAACCCTTGGTCTATGGTGTCTGAGCTCCAGTAATGATTCCTTCCTTTCTATCAGGACTCCAAGTTCCCCATGCACAAATACTTGAGCTGCACTCAAAAGGATACAAAATTCAGCTCAAAAGAAGTCATAGTCAACTAAGAGTTTTTGCTTTGATTCTATACTCATGCACAAATACTTGTATGTTATCCCACTTGAGGACAGTCCAATATACCTAGATGCAGTAGCATTTACATGGTTAGCTTATCCATTCTACTATAGATAATGTAACATGAAAAAAATAAGTTATGACGAACTCATTTATCACGGTTAGCAGCCGCTTTATTCCTGACTGCCTGTATTTTTTCCTTGTCATTTAGAAGTGCTACAATCAATTCAACCTTATTTCTTACATTTAGAAGGTGTATTTTGACAGCTCTTATTATCATCAGTATCATTGATGTTCTTGTTCTCTGTAGCTTCACATCTTAGGAATTTTGCCCTTTTTAATCCAAAATCAGCCCTGTATAAAAGAAACCAATTCCTTAACCGCAGTATAAATGTAGTTGGATATGCAAAAATCACATATATTTTGGGTTCATCCAGGTTAGTGAAAGATTTGAATACAACTTCTAAGGAAATTTCCCAATCCACTGCCACATGCACGAAGAACGAACTTTTCAACATTGCACCTAAATATTTTGATTATGTAATTTTTTGCAGATAAAAAGTAATTTCAATTACCTAAAGTTGGATAACATAATGGCTGAGGCCATCAGTAGGGAAAGGGGAGGTCCTTTGTTCAAAATAAGGAGAGGAGAGAAGGGAGGGGGGGGGGGGGTAGCGTACGGGTCCTCTAATGAAACCACTAGATAAAGAAGTATAATAATCAACTTGCTGATATTTTTAATTAATAGAAAATACATTTTAGAAAGAAATATATCCATCGAGCTCTTATTTCTACTAAAAGATCGCATGCACAACTCGCGTTTAGAAGTTAGCTTAATTGAACTTGGAGGGAAAGGAAACAAATTAACTTAAGAAACGATACATCTTGCCACAAACCTGACATATGAAAAATATAGATCAACGCAGCTTTCAAGGAACTCTATTTCCTGCAGACAGCAGAAAATAGGGGACACATTTTTGCCAAGTTTACCTGGAGCAGCACCTGTTCGGCGGTGGGCCCAAGCGGCCCCCCTCCTGACGTGGGCCCACCGATACAACATTCTTGCCGGAGTTGCCTCGGCCCTCCACGACCTCCACAACGAGTACGACCAGATGGTGGTCCACAGGGACATCAAGTCCTCCAACGTGCTCCTCGACTCCAACTTCAACGCCAGGCTGGGCGACTTCGGCCTCGCCCGGGCCGTCGACACCGACAAGACCTCCTACGCTTTTAATTTTTTCAAAATTAGGGTTAGGGTTTTGGAGTTGGGAGAAAGGAAGGAGAAGAAGAGGAGAGGAGGGTGTAAGGACGAGGAACTGACCCATGAGGGCTTCGGATCCGAGGCCGGCGCCGGAACCGATGAAGCGGTGGAGGTTGCGGACCCACGACATCGACGACGCCGGAGGAAGGAGAGGGAGAGCGCGGAGAAGAGGACGAGCAGAACCCTAATGCTCCTCCTTCGCGTTCTTGTCGATCGCGTGCGCGATGGCCTCGAGCTTGTCCTGGAGGGCGAAGAGGAGCGTGAGGCCCTCCTCGAAGATTTTGGATCTAGAGTTAGGGTTTTAGAGTTGGGGGAGCGGAGGGAAAAGAAAGGAGGAGAAGGAGAAGACCAGAATGTTTTGGGGGGAGAGGCGGGCTATAGCAAAGATTTTGCCAACAATTAAACTTAAAAAATATTACAAGTTTGCCACCGCTCTAAATTATTAATAACGCTTTGTTTTATAAACGTTATAAAAAGCCCAGAATTAGCCTAAACCGTCATAGAAAAAAGGTATTTCGAACTTTGATGACGCTTCTTTATCAGCCGTCATGAAATCCACTTATCAAGCGTCATTAAAAGGGTTTTTTGTTGTAGTGAAAGCAAGTCGCCTATGCACAACTTCAACTACGGTTAAACGTGTACAACTGGTGGGCCATGCACAAGAGAGCGATCCAACGCGACAATAACACAGCGCCGATCTCTAGGGCCACGTTCCGTAGAGCCTTTGAAGTCGAGTTCCTCCCTTTAGCCATTCATCAATAGAAGGAGAACGAATTCATGCAGTTTGTCACGCCCCAGTTCCAAATAATCAGATTGGGAACACGTGGCATGCCAGCTGTACAATCAAGCATAGCTAACCCAATTTAATGGACTATGATATGATCGTAGTACGCTGTAGTAAAACTAATAAAGTAACATCACAGGCAGGTAAACTAGTCTCATCCATGAAATAAAGTAAGAGATAACTGAATAGAAATTCATCAGTGCCACAGAGTCCAAATGTCAACTATGACTAGTGGAGAACAATCCACTAAATAAGTAAATGAGTACATCTGGAATGAAAATGAAGTAGTAAATAGAAATGAACGGAATACTGGAAATAAAACCCACGTCTGAAGATGTAGCTAGCCTCAAGAGGATCAAGGCTGCGGCTCCACCTCAAAGTCGTCGTCAACAAGTCCCTCTACTCCGTAATCAGCCGGAAATAAGTGCTCGTCAAGCTCTGGAAAAGATACCAGGTCCTCAGAGGGACATAACAAATACACAGGAAATCGACATGCATGATAATACTGAGCAGTAATATAAAAGTAACTATAAAGTATGCAACCAAGTATTTCCCTAACCAAACAGGAAATACAAGGTAAGCAATAAAGGTGTTCTAACCATCTATGTGTAAATGCTCTCGAGACATCTCTAGTGGCACATGAGAGGGGGAGAAGAAGAAGAAACTGCCACCAAGCGTTCTATAGTTTGAGAAACGAAGGGCTACGAGCATCCAGCGTACATTGGAAACAGAAATTCTTATACACCACTAGTAGACTCTTCCCACCCAATGTACTCGTACCGTATACGCGGTACGAACAATATGCAAGACGTTATAGTAAATATAATGTAACTAAACCAAACTGCTAACAGACTCAAGATCATATGTTAAAGGCCAGTCAACACAGAACCTCTGCACTCAACTCACTCATATGTGATACGTGTCTGAGAAGGTGTCAAGTTTATGCTAACTCTATACAGGGTAGTTATCAATGGAGACAAGTGCACACAATAGTAATAACTGGTCAAATGTAAATACTGCATAGTAATTGTCAAGCAAGGTGTACTTGCCTGTGTCCAGCAACTGAGTATCCGGGTCCAAAGTAGAGTCCGAGTCCCGAGAAGCAAATAATCCTAAACAAAATTTATCTCTAGTTAATTACTAATTAAACAAATTAAACAATTTATTTAATTGCTAAGTAATCTATAATTTAAATTAATCTATTATTACTAGCTAACTAGTATCACTATTTATGAACAATAATAAGCATGTAAAATATACTTATTATCATACAATTTATATTCTAAAATTTATATATAACCAAATATTTAATAATTAATTAATTAATTATAATTAATTAACCAACCAATTTAATACACACAGGTATACACAATTCCTAATAATACTAACAAAAATAGTAAAAATCCTGAAAAATCATTTAGTCTATTTTATTAATAAACTAAATAATATCAGAATAATAAATATATATTATATGCATATTTTTACAGAAATGAATTATTACCATTAAATCTATTTATTTAAATGAATAGTTAATAACAATAAGTACTTAATAATTCTAAATAAATCCTAAAAATCACCACAAACCTTAAATATAACCATTAAAGCTAAATTCACTATTCTATACCATAGTAACACATAATTAATAATTATTTAAATTAATAAATAATTATTACACAATTTAATACATAATCCTAAAATGATTCTCAAAATTACTTTTAAATCTTAAAAATTTGTAAATACATATAAAACACATAAAACAATTTCCTAAATATCATAATTACATAATTCTAACAGAATCTTATCACTTCACAAAATTACAATATTTATATAATTAATAACAATTAATTATATAATATATTTTAATTTATTAAATAATTCTAAAAATTAACCAACTAAATCTAAATAATTATAAATAACTATAATTAAATATTGGAATTATTTTTATACAGAAGAGTATATTTTTACAAATATTTTCTATTCAATAAGTATTATTTAATTACTTAACCAAATAAATAAAATTGAAAACAGTATTTAATAATTGATTTGATTAATACAAAACTCACAAGATAAATCTAAATAAAATATTTTAAAAACCAATAAAATATTGGAAAAATTTCCATAATATACTTTATATTTAAATCTATATTTTCCATATAAATTATATTATTTAATTATTTACTAATTAAATAATAGGAATCAAACAGAATTAATTAAACAATTTAAATTTACTGTTTTTAATATAAAATAATTATAAATTAAATACTATAATTTCTGGAAAAATTATTTTAAAATACTATATTAATTTTTCAAACTTTTTCATCTATAAAGTTTTATTTAATACATAATAAAATTATTACTTAAAGATTAAAACAGTAAACACAATTATTTAATTACTAGCATCAAAAACTCATAATTAAATAAAAATAAATACTAATAATTAATATTAATTCTCCCAAAAATTAGGGCAGAACCTCTACTTAATTACCAATGATTTCCTACATTCAGATCTAATTAATTATCAATTTATACACAATAACAATCATTAAATAAAACTGAATAATCAGATTTTAAACCCTAAAACTAGGGTTAAAGCATGCAAGGGGGGTTTTCCCACGTGGCAGCGCCATGTGGTGGGTCGGGGGCTACCTGGCCACGCCGCAGGGGGGTGGCTCGCCGTCCGGGGGGGTGGCGCCGACGAGGGGGTCGCCGGGATCAGCGGGCGGGTCGGGTGCAGCGCGCGGGCGCGGTCAACGCCGCGTTCTCCGTCTCCCGACAGCGACGTGCCTCGGTTGGGGGAGGAGGCAGGCAAAGGGAAGGGTCGCCGGAGGTGGCTAGGGGTGGCGGTGATGATGGGGGCTGGTGTTTACGTGTAGACAAGGTTAGGGTTGAGGCTAGTTTGGTTGCTACATATATATATATATATATATATATATATATATATATATATATATATATATATATATATATATATATATATATATATATATACTTTCCATATATATATATATATATATATATATATATATATATATATATATATATATATATATATATATATATATATATATATATACTTTCCATATGTATACTTTCCATATATATATATACTTTCCATATATATATATATACTTTCCATATATATATATATATATATATATATATATATATATATATATATATATATATATATATATATATATATATATATATATATATAAGATCCATGAGTTTAGGAAACCCTAATGGGTTTGGACCTAAGTTAGGGTGAGGGTAGATGGCCCATGGGCTAAGCTAGGGTTAGGGTCGGGATATATGGAATGGGTTTGGGTTACTATAAATTGAAACACCATATCTATATAAGTATAGATATATATATATCTAATAATAAAACTAAATAAATAGTAACACTATATATATATATATATATAAGTATATATATAGTCTAATAAATAAACTAAATGAATTAAGGTTAGAGTTAACCTAGGTTTAGCCTTTAGGGTTAAGGATTAGGATTTCCTAATACAATGCACACACAAACACCTTCATATATATATATATATATATATATATATATATATATATATATATATATATATATATATATATATTTTATATATATATATATATATATATATATATATATATATATATATATATATATATATATACATATATCTAAACCTTATAAATAATTAATAATTAGTGTAATAACATTTATTTAACAAATAACAAAATTTAGTAACAAATAAATAATAAATAAAAAAATATTTTGAGGGGTTTTACATTCTCCCCAACTTATAAAATTTCGTCCTCGAAATTAAAAACAAGCTGGGATTAAAAGAAAACACACAATCAATTCTAAATCTAGGAAATTTTACAAACTAAATTAAGCAAAATCTAGAGAGTGAATATTTGCAGAATTAAGTCATACCAGACGCCTCACGAAGGTATGGATAACGCTCCAGAATAGAATCTTCCCGCTCCCAAGTCGATTCGCCCGGAGAATGGTGTTTCCACGCAACTCGGACTAGTCGAATGGTCTTCCCCTTCAACACTTTTTCTCTGCGGTCTAGGATCTCCACAGGCTGCTCCTCATAGGACAAAGTCAGTCCCACGATGATCTCTGAATGATCAAGTACGTGGTTGGGGTCTGCCACATACTTCCTCAACTGGGAGACATGAAATACGTCATGGACGCTTTCCAATGACTGCGGAAGTGCCAATCTGTATGCAACCTCGCCAACTTTCTCCAACACATCGAATGGTCCGATGTACCTTGGGCTGAGCTTTCCTCTGACTCCAAATCTGATTGTCCCTCTAGTCGGGGAGATTCTCAAGAATACATTATCTCCTTCCTTGAACTCAAGAGGTCGCCTATGAATGTCTGCCCACTGTTTCTGTCGGTCCTGTGCTGCTCGTAGATGCCCCTGAATCTTCTTGACTGTATCTACTGTACGAGTCACTAACTCTGGTCCCAATATCTGTCTCTCGCCTACATCACCTCAACATGCTGGCGATCGACACTTTCTTCCGTACAATGCTTCAAAAGGGGCCATCTGGATACTTGCCTGGTAGCTATTGTTGTAAAAAAACTCTACCAAATGCAAGTGATCCTCCCAGGATCCTCCAAAATCTAACATGCAAGCCCTCAACATGTCCTCCAGCGTCTGGATGGTACGCTCTGACTGTCCGTCCATCTGGGGGTGATAAGCAGTGCTGAACTTTAGTCTTGTGCCCAGACTTTCCTGCATGCTCCTCCAGAAGTGCGATGTGAATCTCGAATCTCGATCGGAGACTATACTGACTGGTACTCCATGTAATCGCACTATCTCCTTCATATATAAATCTGCCAATACCTCTGTAGATTGCCCCACTCGAAATGGTATGAAATGAGCAGACTTCGATAATCGGTCCACAATCACCCAAACTGCATCTTGTCCAGCTGGGCTCCTCGGAAATCCCGTAACAAAATCCATAGTGATGTGCTCCCACTTCCACTCAGGTATCGGAAGTGGTTGCAATAATCCTGTGGACCTCTGATGTTCAGCCTTGACTTGCTGACTCACCAAGCACTTTGCTACGAACCGTGCTATCTCATGCTTCATTCCATGCCACCAGTAGTGCTGTCTCAGGTCCCTGTACATCTTTGTACCTCCTGGATGAATAGAATAAGTCGAGCTATGAGCCTCTGTCATCAGCTCCTGCCTGATCTCTCCATTAGGAACATAGAGGCGATCTCCGTACCTCAAGGTCCCATCTTCGTGAATCCTCAATCCAGTCTGCAGTCCTTGCTCTGTCCTCTGTCGAAGCCTCTGATATCTGGCATCTGTCGGTAAGATCGCCTTGATCCGCTTTACCAATGAAGATTGAACCTGAAGATTCATCATCTTTGCAGCTCCTCCAGGCCTAACAACTTCGATGCCCATCTTTTCCAAGTCATATAGCAACTCCTTTTGTGATGTCAAAAAGTGTGCCATAGGCCTTCGGCTCAATGCATCTGCTACTGAATTTGCCTTCCCTGGATGGTACTGTAACTCAATATCAAAATCTGCCATCAACTCGAGCCAACGCCTTTGTCTCAAGTTTAAATCCTTCTGAGTATAGACATACTTGAGACTCTTATGATCTGTATATACCTCCACTGTTTCTCCATACAGATAATGCCTCAAAAGCTTCAAGGCAAATATCACCGCCGCAAGCTCTAAGTCGTGCGTAGGATAATTCTTCTTGTGGGTCCTCAACTGCCGTGAACCATATGCAACTACCTTCCCATGCTGCATCAAGACGCATCCTAATCCCTTTCCGGAGGCATCGCTATAGATGACAAAACTTCCTGATCCCGATGGAATGGTCAAGACTGGTGCAGTAGTAAGGCGCTTCTTCAAATCATCAAAAGCAGCTTGGCACTCTTTCGTCCACTCGAACTTCTGATCCTTGCGAGTCAACTTCGTCATGGGCTCCGCAATTCTTGCAAAATTCTCTACGAACCTCCGGTAATATCCGGCAAGCCCCAGAAAACTTCGCACTTCTGAAACATCGGTTGGGGTTGGCCACGACTCCACTGCTGATATCTTCGTCGAATCCACTTCTATGCCTTTCCCTGAAATAACATGTCCAAGAAATGAAACATGATCTAGAAGAAAATCACACTTACTCAGCTTTGCATACAGCTTCTGATGCCTCAAGATCTCCAGCACCTTCCTCAAGTGATCCTCATGCCCTTCATGGTTCCTTGAATACCCCAAAATGTCGTCGATGAATACTACGACAAACTTATCAAGATATTCATGGAATACTCTGTTCATTAAATTCATGAATACAGTCGGTGCATTTGTCAAACCAAAGGGCATTACTAAGAACTCGTAATGACCATACCGAGTCCTGAATGCCGTCTTCTGGATGTCTTCTTTCCGAACTTTCACTTGATGGTATCCCGACCTCAGATCAATCTTCGAGAACACCTGGGCTCCTGTCAGCTGGTCAAATAGATCATCAATTCTGGGCAGGGGGTACTTGTTCTTGATCGTCACAGCATTAAGAGCCCTATAATCAATGCACATGCGAACTGTTCCATCTTTCTTTGGCACAAACAAGACCGGGGCTCCCCAAGGTGATGCACTTGGTCTGATAAATCCCTTGTCTTGTAACTCCTGCAGCTGCACCTTCATTTCATCCAGCTCTTTCTTCGCCAGTCGATAGACATTTGAAGAGATTGGTGCCGCTCCTGGTATGAGCTCAATGGTGAACTCAACCTCTCTGTCGGGTGGTAGACCCAGCAGATCATCGGGAAAGACATCAGAAAACTCATCAATGATCGGTGGCGGGGTAACCTCCATTGCCATGCAAGCTCAATGATACTGAGATACTCCCTTCTCAATGCTTCCTCTCTGAAATTCAAACTCCGACTGGCCTGGCGGTCTAAATATAGCACAACCCCTGTGGCAGTCCAATATCGCATGATATTGACTAAGCCAATCCATACCCAATACTACGTCGAAATTTGGCATAGAAAATACCAAAAGTCGAGCTCTCATCTCTCGGCCACAAATAACTACCGAACAGGTTCTACATGTACTAGTCACAAGTACTATACCTCCACCAGTAATAATTTTCCAACTCTTAGGCATAGTAGAAGTAGCTATCCTATGCACAGCTACAAATCTAGATGATATAAATGATAGGGTGGCACCAGAATCAAATAACACTGTAGCAGGCAATAAACCTACTAAAATAGTACCTGTGATAGCCTCACCTTCGGTTCCATCTTCTCCCTGAGTGAGAGCAAAAAATCTGTCCTTGCTTCTTGTTTCCTGCCTGCTGCTTGGCTTTCTCAAACTATGCTGACTGTGAAGGGAGTATAGGTCCTCTCTGCTGACCTCCTGGTGCTGGTGGCTTCTGTCCTCCAGCTGGCACAATGGCTCCTCGAACTGGGTAATCTCGAGCCTGATGCTGGCTCGATCGACAAGCTAAGCAAGTACCCAGCATCCTTCTGCACTCTCTCTGTAAGTGTCCCTTCCTGCCACAGAAATGGCAAGTCGAAAGCTCCTTAGACTGGTAGGGTCCAGTCTTCTGCTGATGCTGATGATGTCCCATAGGTCTCTTGATAGGACCTCCTTGCTGCGTCTTCGTCTGCACTGGCTGGTTCTTCTGCTGGTTCAGCTTTCCCTTGCTAATTGTCTCCTGAATCCTGGCCTCCGTCAGCAACTCAGCATAAGAGATTCGGGACTGGGAGCTAGTATAATGCTGTAGCTCCTGTCTCAGCCCGTTGTGAAATCTCTTGGCCTTCTCCAGATCATTGGGTATCAGTACCTCCCTATATTTGCTGAGTCGACTGAACTCCGAGTCATACTCATCAACAGTCTTGTTCCCTTGCTCCAGGTGCAGGAACTGGTTGTATAAGGCATTCTTCACAGTAGTAGGGAAGTACTTCTTATCAAAAAACTCCAAAAATTGTTCCCACGTCTGACGAGTACCCAACTGACGCTCCATAGAATCCCACCAGTGATGGGCATTCCCCTCCAGCTGAGTTCTTACGCCAGTCATCCATAAATCCTCAGGCAACTGAGATGCCTGCAATTTCTTCTTGGTGCTGGTGATCCAAGTAGTGGTCTCCTCCGGACTCTCGTTTCCCAAATAAGGTTTGGGGTTCATCTGCACGTAGTCCTTCACTGAACCTACCCGTGCTGGTCTCACGGGAGCTAGTGTCGGAGCTGGTACAGGTGCTGGTGCTGTCATCCTTTCTATAGCTGTCAAGAATCCCTGTCTCATCTCAGCTGCTTCCCATCTTTGCTCAGCTGCTTCTTGCCTCTGCTCTGCTGCTTGCTGTCTCTGTTCTTGCATCATCATGTGCATGAACTGAAACATCTGTGCCTGACTGTCTTGAGGCACAGCCGGGGGCACTCCATATGGTGTCTGAGGGTACTGCGGGGGAGGAGGAGGTACCCCAGTCGGTTGTGCACCAACTGGCTGAGACGTCTGCCCTGGTAGTAAAGGGTGGGTTGGAACTACCCTTGCGGACTGCTCATCCGTACCAGATGACTGGTTGTCTCTACCGACAGCGGTACGTCCACTCCTTAGATTTATGATTCTACAGAGATAAGATAGAAGGAATTGAGAATAGGACGGAAACAAACGAGATGCAAAAGAATTTGTTTAAGGATAATCAAGAATGATATAGTCAAGTATGGATGAGACCTAATATTCTAAACCTAATTTGCAGGCTTGTTCAGTACAGTAGCGTAACCAAACAAATTTTCTGACCTGCATGGGCCACCACTAAAACATGTCACGCCCCAGTTCTAAATAATCGGATTGGGAACACGTGGCATGCCAGCTGTACAATCAAGCATAGCTAACCCAATTTAATGGACTATGATATGATCGTAGTACGCTGTAGTAAAACTAATAAAGTAACATCACAGGCAGGTAAACTAGTCTCATCCATGAAATAAAGTAAGAGATAACTGAATAGAAATTCATCAGTGCCACAGAGTCCAAATGTCAACTATGACGAGTGGAGAACAATCCACTAAATAAGTAAATGAGTACATCTGGAATGAAAATGAAGTAGTAAATAGAAATGAACGGAATACTGGAAATGAAACCCACGTCTGAAGATGTAGCTAGCCTCCAGAGGATCAAGGCTGCGGCTCCACCTCAAAGTCGTCGTTAACAAGTCCCTCTACTCCGTAATCAGCCGGGAATAAGTGCTCGTCAAGCTCTGGAAAAGATACCAGGTCCTCAGAGGGACATAACAAATACACAGGAAATCGACATGCATGATAATACTGAGCAGTAATGTAAAAGTAACTATAAAGTATGCAACCAAGTATTTCCCTAACCAAACAAGGACAGGAAATACAAGGTAAGCAATAAAGGTGTTCTAACCATCTATGTGTAAATGCTCTCGAGACATCTCTAGTGGCACATGAGAGGGGGAGAAGAAGAAGAAACTGCCACCAAGCGTTCTACAGTTTGAGAAACGAGGGGCTACGAGCATCCAGCGTACATTGGAATAGAAATTCTCATACACCACTAGTAGACTCTCCCCACCCAATGTACTCGTACCGTATACGCGGTACGAACAATATGCAAGACGTCATAGTAAATATAATATAACTAAACCAAACTGCTAACAGACTCAAGATCATATGTTAAGGGCCAGTCAACACAGAACCTCTGCACTCAACTCACTCATATGTGATACGTGTCTGAGAAGATGTCAAGTTTATGCTAACTCTATACAGGGTAGTTATCAATGGAGACGAGTGCACACAATAGTAATAACTGGTCAAATGTAAATACTGCATAGTAATTGTCAAGCAAGGTGTACTTGCCTGTGTCCAGCAACTGAGTATTCGGGTCCAAAGTAGAGTCCGAGTCCCGAGAAGCAAATAATCCTAAACAAAATTTATCTCTAGTTAATTACTAATTAAACAAATTAAACAATTTATTTAATTGCTAAGTAATCTATAATTTAAATTAATCTATTATTACTAGCTAACTAGTATCACTATTTAAGAACAATAATAAGCATGTAAAATATACTTATTATCATACAATTTATATTCTGAAATTTATATATAACCAAATATTTAATAATTAATTAATTAATTATAATTAATTAACCAACCAATTTAATACACACAGGTATACACAATTCCTAATAATACTAACAAAAATAGTAAAAATCCTGAAAAATCATTTTAGTCTATTTTATTAATAAACTAAATAATATCAGAATAATAAATATATATTATATGCATATTTTTACAGAAATGAATTATTACCATTAAATCTATTTATTTAAATGAATAGTTAATAACAATAAGTACTTAATAATTCTAAATAAATCCTAAAAATCACCACAAACCTTAAATTTAACCATTAAAGCTAAATTCACTATTCTATTCCATAGTAACACATAATTAATAATTATTTAAATTAATAAATAATTATTACACAATTTAATACATAATCCTAAAATGATTCTCAAAATTACTTTTAAATCTTAAAAATTTGTAAATACATATAAAATACATAAAACAATTTCCTAAATATCATAATTACATATTTCTAACAGAATCTTATCACTTCACAAAATTACAATATTTATATAATTAATAACAATTAATTATATAATAATTTTTATTTATTAAATAATTCTAAAAATTACCCAACTAAATCTAAATAATTATAAATAACTATAATTAAATATTGGAATTATTTTTATACAGAAGAGTATATTTTTACAAACATTTTCTATTCAATAAGTATTATTTAATTACTTAACCAAATAAATAAAATTGAAAACAGTATTTAATAATTGATTTGATTAATACAAAACTTACAAGATAAATCTAAATAAAATATTTTAAAAACCAATAAAATATTGGAAAAATTTCCATAATATACTTTATATTTAAATCTATATTTTCCATATAAATTATATTATTTAATTATTTACTAATTAAATAATAGGAATCAAACAGAATTAATTAAACAATTTAAATTTACTGTTTTTAATATAAAATAATTATAAATTAAATACTATAATTTCTGGAAAAATTATTTTAAAATACTATATTAATTTTACAAACTTTTTCATCTACAAAGTTTTATTTAATACATAATAAAATTATTACTTAAAGATTAAAACAGTAAACACAATTATTTAATTACTAGCATCGAAAACTCATAATTAAATAAAAATAAATACTAATAATTAATATTAATTCTCCCAAAAATTAGGGCAGAACCTCTACTTAATTACCAATGATTTCCTACATTCAGATCTAATTAATTATCAATTTATACACAATAATAATCATTAAATAAAATTGAATAATCAGATTTTAAACCCTAAAACTAGGGTTAAAGCATGCAAGGGGGGTTTTCCTACGTGGCAGCGCCACGTGGTGGGTCGGGGGCTACCTGTCCACGCTGCAGGGGGGTGGCTCGCCGTCCGGGGGGGGTGGTGCCGGCGAGGGGGTCGCCGGGATCAACGGGCGGGTCGGGTGCAGCGCGCGAGCACGGGCAACGCCGCGTTTTCCGTCTCCCGACAGCGACGTGCCTCGGTTGGGGGAGGAGGCAGGCGAAGGAAAGGGTCGCCGGAGGTGGCTAAGGGTGGCGGTGATGATGGGGGCTGGTGTTTACGTGTAGACAAGGTTAGGGTTGAGGCTAGTTTGGTTGCTACATATATATATATATATATATATATATATATATATATATATATATATATATATATATATATATATATATATATATATATATATATATATATATATATAAGATCCATGAGTTTAGGAAACCCTAATGGGTTTGGACCTAAGTTAGGGTGAGGGTAGATGGCCCATGGGCTGAGCTAGGGTTAGGGTCGGGATATATGGAATGGGTTTGGGTTGCTATAAATTGAAACACCATATCTATATAAGTATAGATATATATATATCTAATAATAAAACTAAATAAATAGTTTTTTTTTTTTTTTTTTTTTTTTTTTGTAACACTATATATATATATATATATATATATATATATATATATATATATAAGTATATATATAGTCTAATAAATAAACTAAATGAATTAAGGTTAGAGTTAACCTAGGTTTAGCCTTTAGGGTTAAGGATTAGGATTTCCTAATACAATGCACACACAAACACCTTCATATATATATATATATATATATATATATATATATATATATATATATATATATATATATCTAAACCTTATAAATAATTAATAATTAGTGTAATAATATTTATTTAACAAATAACAAAATTTAGTAACAAATAAATAATAAATAAAAAAATATTTTGAGGGGTTTTACATTGTTGAAGTAAGGGAACCTGACAATGCAACGGAAAGCCGCAAAGTTCAATAGATTGTCCAAATTTGCTGGTGCGTTTCTCCACACAGAGGTATGTCGTGTGAGACATTTCGAAGTGGGTCTGCGCCCTCTATTGATGCTCATGTGACGGTTCTGGAGTACAAAATCATGGGCGAGGCTCTAAATCATGCTCTCCGCCTTGAGAGCCAATACCCTTCTGTCGCTGTCGATGTTGTGAATCATTCCAACCACGAGCATCCTAGCTATACGGGAGGTAACAACTACACGTCAAAGCATCCATACACTGGCGGCTATAAGGGTCGGAACCCGTTACCACGATACACAAATTGCGGCTAGCATAGGTGTTTGCAAAAAACAAAAAGTTTATTCCAAGCTTTAAAAATAATTGTACAAAGTACAATGAATTCTGGGGAAGTACAACTTTAGGAATCCGATCAGAAGACGATCACTTTATCCCTTGGACTATGTGAACTTGAAGACTAGAGCTTCTGGAGAATGCAGCAGCACTTTTACAAGAACTCTTGATCTCTGTGATATGCCTTGATAATGATTGGAAATTCTATTTATAGAGTTCTGGAAATAACTGTTTTAGCAGTTATTCTGATGTGTGCGAGGTTGAACTGCACCACTTTAGGTTGTGCCAACTACAGGTTGCACCAACTTTCATTCAGTTACTCGAACATGTACTAACTGTATTTGGACGCATGGCATCATGTGATTGAGATGCGCATGGTCGTGTACAGAGTAGTGGACACATTGTGAGAGATTAGTGGCATGTGCGCCACATCATCCTGCTTTAGAACGTAAGTTGCTTCAACTTTATCAGGTTGTGCGAACTTCAGTCAATGAGTCAAACTACGTTTGATTAGGTTGTGCCTAGGCGCAACTCAGTGCATAGGCACGTGGCAATATTTGAGTGTATGAGGAGAATTTGTTCAGGTTGCGCCTAGGCGCAACTCACAGAGTGCGTAGAACAGCTGTCAGCAAATTATCTCGAGCGCCACGCTTTACATGATTCGAAGAGATTTTCTTCGTTTATCGTGCTGTCAGTTGTCAGTGCTGTCAGTTAATGATGACAATTATTGTCAAGCGCCACGTAGGCATAGGCAAAATATGATTAGGCGCAGTCTGATATATGGTGCAACCTGATCAGTGGCACAGTTTGATCTCTGAGCTTCATAAGAGTGGAGCAGCTTGATTTTTGGGGCGCAATTTGATTGTTGAGTAGTAAAAACATGGCGCAACTTGATTTTTAGGCTCTACAAGACCCCCTTCAAAGTTTTTAAATTTTGAAATGTTATAAAACTTCAAAATACTTTGAATCATGATAATTACTGAGTCAAGTTGCGCCTATCTCGTGTAGTCTGTTGCGATCTGTTACGATTTTTACGCGCAACTAAGGGTGACTGTTAGGATTCTGTCTTTAGGATATAAATAACCCTTGTTTAACCGACTGTAACTCTTTACTTTCATGTTAATCTTCTGAGAGAATACTTTGAACTCTTGCAACCCTCTTCTTCGACCATCTCCTCGACGACATGGCTCCCAAAAAGACGCCGCTGACAAAGAGAAGAGCATTGTCGAAGCTTCAACCCGTGCTCCACCGACCCGCACGTCACAGTATGCGCCACCCTCTTCTCAACGAGAGACGGCGAACCCAGCTCCGGAAGGTGACCAAGAACGAACAAATTGGACCTATAGAGGATGACTTAATCTTTAATTGACTTGCGCCCCTCTTCTTAGAGTATTTGGCACATCACAAACTCTGTGCCACCCCTTCTTAGGGTGTGGTTGCGTTATTTGAGCTATGTTCGTTCTTACGAACCATGTTGCGTATGCTGTTGTGCAACTCAGTTGTTTGCACAATCAAAAATATTGTGCAAGCAAGTTGTCGTGCAACCTGTATGTAGCGCAACCTGAGATGTTGCGCAACTTAAGTTTCACGCAACACAGTATGTTGCGCAACCCAGGTTGTCACGCAACTCAGAATGTTGTGCAACTTAATTGTTGCGCAACCCAGGATGTTGCACAACCTAAAATATTACGCAACCCAGATTGTCGTGCAACTCAGGATGTTGCACAACTAGATTGTTGTGCCACCCAGGATGTTGCACAACCTAATTATTTGCTCTTTATAACGTTGTACACTCTTGTTGCTTCTAACTTTTGTTCATGTATTTCTTTGCAGTTGATCTCAGGAAAGACCCTAATGCTGAAAGATTTGCTTCAGTATTTAATGTCCCAGAGTACAAGAAGAATTTGTCTCATGTCACATTCCCTCAGTACGATGGTCCTGAAGCACGAAAGACCCTCCTCATGGCCCAAGAAAACCAAATCCTTCTGAGCTTAATAAACGGGGAACCTTTAGAAAGTCTGGATAGTGTAGTCCACAAGAAACATGTCTTCCTATTCGGGGATGCCATCAAGAAGACTTCCCAGCCTAAGACAAAAAAAGAGGAAAGAATATTCAAATGTGAAGACAAAGTCATATACCTTACAGAAATATCGAGATCTATGGCTTTATCTCAATATTAATTTGCAAGCTATCCCAAGCTATCCCAGAAGAATGTCATGGGATCTGACTCCAATCCAGCAGGCAAGCGTCAGAAAAATCTGTTATAGAATGGGTCCACAGCACAAGGACCTCTTTTACAGTACTTCTGAGAAGTACAGCACCCACTTGAGAGGTTTGAAGCCAAGCTGTATTGCTCCCGAGGATTCCTCTCTGCTCTGTCCAGTCAGAATACCCATATTTGCAAATACATTCGCAAAGGCTGAAGGAAGATATCCAGACCGCAGTATGCGTATGACAGGTCTGGTTAACCCAGATATAAAGCATTGGAGCAGCTTATCTATCTGTATTTTGGATCAGTTCAAGGACAGGCTCCTCGATTTAGCTTTTTACAATGCCATCTAGACTACAGTATACGGTATTCGCCAGAACGATCATATGTTTCTGTCTTTATTGGAGAGATATAACTGAAGCACTGGGACTTTCATGACCCCCCATGGAGAAATGTGATTTGCACTCCATGAGATGAAATATCTTTCTCATCTTCCGATGGGCGATAATCCATACAAAGAGTATGTACCTACAAATGAAGAGTTGGATGCTATGGCAGAGGAGAACCCTCAGATGATCGCCGTCTTCCAAGAATTATTGTGTTACTACAAGATCTGCTCCCTTTTCTACAAAAGTGCAACTGCAGGTACTTGTTATACCACCAAGTAGATGTCGTATCTTTTCTTGGGTCATGTACGGGAGGACAAGCCACTTGAGAGTCAAGCCTGTGCTCCTTGTTTCTTTGAACCTTTCGGTCAGAGCGGCATACAATATTTGATGGAGTAACACAACCATGGAGATATCAGACTGGATGAAGACTTGCATCCGTTTAAGGCTGGTTACACCCTCCAGAGTTATCTCAGACAGGGTTACAGACCCATGTCTAAAGAGGCCCAACTAGCGGGCTTTCTCTCTTTATGGCTGTGGTGCTTCATAGTTCCAAGAGCCAGTGCAGTTGACAGATTCTATCGGGGCGTTCTGTTTGTTGCAGTACGTCTTGTTTTTGGATACAAGATGGGTCTTCTATCAGCAATGACCTGCCGCTTGAATGCAGGGTTGCGTTCTTTTGTGCAGACCATGCTCCATGACAAGGCGGCGAGGCAATTTCCTCGCACCGAGATGCCTTAAACCTATTTATTCAGATGGCTACTGCTTCACCATCCCTGTTTGATGAACCCTAATATGGGAAGTGTCAGCGGAGATTTCATCAGACACTACTCGAACGCTCATTGGCAATATACTGCACTTTCACAGTGCAGATTTGCATTGAATCGTGGATCTGGATGGAGATTTTAATGTGTTCTGCCTTCTCACGGATGCGAGAGCATGCCTCCACAGCTGATGGATCTGAACGTAGAATCACTCCGTCTCAGTCTACCCATCTTTTCATGGTTGCAGACGATCCGTCTACTCATTTGGTCTACCGATTCGAGGAAGAATGCTATTTGGAGTCGTACTTACCGAGTCGATTTGCACGGCAGTTTGGCTATGATCAGTTTCATGTGGGTAACGCCACCACTTGCCTACAGGCCAAAGGTTATCTGATCGATGGGGTTAGGGCTTGGAGATATTACAATGCCCGGGGTACAAAAGCTATATTTTCCATGCCCTTCAATCTTCAGCAAGGCCCGCGTATGTTATATACATACGCAAACTTCTATACTTCAGCAAATACATTCACTGAAAGCTTCCATCCTGCACATAGCTTTGCAAGTGAGAAGAGATCCAAATTGGGGAAACATATTGCTCACTCTTTTCGAGATGCAGAGGATAGAGATCCTGCAGATCCACCACTAGAAGCTTCCATTTTAAAGAATTATCGAGATGAAGTACAAGATCATTGGACGTATCTTTAAAGCTACGGAAAGAGAAATCCTCTGCCAAGGGATTGAAGAAAAGAAAAGCTAAAAAGACGACAGCCCATCCTCAGTTGGATAGTAGACCTGCTTCACCAAAGGTTCCAGAGAAGAAGAAGAGGATGTCGTTAGTTATAAATGAACCAACGACTACAAGAACGACTCGTTCTCAGTCAAAACAGATGCTCCTCAGTTCTTCCTTCGGAGAGAAGGAAACCACCCCTTCTTCTATTCAGAAGCAAGGAAGAGTTACAGAAGGAGGAACGTCTACCACTTTGATCGATCTGGAGGATGATCGCACCAAAGCTGCTGAAGAGCCGGTTGCATCATCACATAGAGAAGTCAGGAGAAAACTGGTAGATGCTGAAGATGTAACATCTCAAGAAGGTAATACCAAGATTTTGATATACCCTAATATATATTTTTCTCTCAAAGATGTAAATTAAATTGATCACTTTCTTTGCAGTAGCTACTTCAGCGGATGTTCAGCCTTCTACCACCACCGTAGAAGCCTTGAGATCAGAAGCTTTGGTGGTACGTATTCCCGCCAATGTACTTGCTGCGACTGGGACAACGGTTTCATCACCAACTCCCATGACTCCAAAAGCCATCTCTCCAGAGAAGGATTTGCTTCCACAAGAAGAAATGATAAATTCTCCAAAGGTGCAAGATCCTATTCATTCTGAAGAGGAGATGATTGAAGCTTTAGCCGATTGTGATTATGGCGATGACTCTATTGGTGATGACTGGAATAACACCACTAAAGAGGGACAAACTTTAGTGGATGTACCATCACCTCAAGAACTCTCAGCTAATGAAGACCACTCAACTACTGAGGATAAGGAAAATGTGGTTATCGATGAAGGACACACCAGTCCCAAAATCGATGAACCCATAATATCTGAGAAACCTGAGGCTTCTGGAGTGGTAGTAGAATTAACAGATCAAACTCCAATCACTCTGCCACTTTAGACTGAATCGTGGACTGGAAGTAGTCAAGCCACAATATCCGCAGACAGTATATCGAAGCTTCAGCCGGAAACATCCAAACCTCTTGAGACTCCCCATGCTAAGCCCAACTTAGGTAAATTTCTAAACATGGTATATTTATCATAGCTCCTTCAGAATTGTATATTGGTCAAACAAATGACATATGTAAATTACAGAAGGACCTTCCGAAAGTATAGTAGGAGAGGGGAGCTCTTCCCACATTAGTGCTCAAGACGAAATACGTCCATCTATTAAAGCTGTAAAGACTCTAGCAGAAGTGGTAGCCACCCCAGGTGCTATAGCAACTAATAAGTTCGTGGTGGCCTCCTTCACTAAAGTCTTCTTTACATATCTGGAGCCTTTAGTCCACCGAGTAATGGAGAGAGAGGATGTTCCATTTAGTATAATCAGAACTCCCTCTTCATTTTTGATTGGAGGCATCCGCAGCCAAGGAGACGAGGCTCAGGCTACCTTCTTGGAACACATTTTGGATGAGCTGGAGGGATCTATTAAAGCTTATAAGGAGCTTAAAAGAGGGGATATTGAGCAGCTAGTAAACATAGAATATGAGGCTATGGCTCGAGAATCAAAGACTAGTAAAGACAATTTTGAAGCATTTTTACTGGCTTTTACTAGACAATCCTCTGAACTGGACATCCAAATTACTGATGCAGCTTCTATTGCTGAGAGTCATAAGACTAAGGCTGCAGATGAAGAGAAGAAAGCTGCTGATCTGGAGACTAAATTGCCCAGCTTCAGACAGAGGTTAAAGCTATAAAGCAGGGTATAGAACAAGAAACTCAGCTACATTAAGCTGCTGTTAACCAAATAGATGCTCTGAAGCACCAGAAGGAGGAATTTGACCATCTTCAAAATGAAGAACTAGCACGTCAAACTGCTGCTCTGCACCCATTCGATCCCGAGTCAGGAAGGGTTGAAGCTAGGCAGCGGGTGCTAGATTCTTGTAATAAAAGAGCCCAAGTTTTGAAGAAGCGAATTGTAGAACTTATCACTTACTCGTCAGAGTAGAATAATCAAAACTTGTTGTCTTTTTCATTATGATGTATCTCTTTTTGAAATAGAAATAAAATAAGAAACTTTTTATGTGGTTCCATTACTTGTTGCATATCTTGTTATAGATATAAGTAATAGAATAGAAAATATATTCAGTGGTACTGGATATGATATATTTCTTGATTAGAAAATAACGATATTTATTATATCTGCTTAAAGGTAATATGGATGTGGCAGAATATAATGTTTAGAAATACTGTTATTTAAATAAACAACTTTATCAGAGGTAATAGGGACGTGATAGGTTGCTGATATAGATAATCGAAATTCAGAGGTGTGAAGGACGTGAATTCTTTTTTCTATTTTAGATGTGAGAATTTATCATCTATGGTTTTATTTACGAGAAAGTAAATAAAAGACAATAAATGCCAAGACTGATGAATGAATGAATGAACAGACAGATTTTTTTTAGTGGAGAGAAAGTGAATAAATGAACAGTTACTTCGATTCTTTACGAGGAGAAATTGAATGAATGAACAGTTATCTCAGTTTTCGAGGCTAAGAATGAATGAACAATCAGACTTTTTAGGGAAAAAAAATGAATGAATGAACAGTTGGACTTCCTTTGAAGAGGAAAAGTCGCATCGGTTCTCGAAGCCGATCATCTAGTCATTCTGTCTATAAATAGAACAAAACTTCTGTAGATATCGTCAACTTCTTTTCTCTCTGTACATAATGTCTTTCGAAGATTTGCTCACCCCGAAGATTGTAGATACGACTGAGACGCTTCCTGCTGAGCCTCCGGTGCCTACTCATAAAGAAGTGGGTAAAGGCTCGACTGTTCCTGCACTGAGCAGGACCTGATTGCCAAGTTGGTGGAGCTTGGAAAGACTGCTAAAGAAGAAGCTGTAAGGATAGCCGCCTGTGAGTTGCTAGTGTGTTCAAACAATGAGATGTTTGAATTGTTGGCAAATTATGTATTTAATCATGAAAGATCGGGTCCTCATCCCCATCCTTGATATTATGTAACTCTTTCTGCTTTTGAATAAAATGAGTTTTATTTACATCATTTCTCTGGGGGAAGAACATTTTACTTTTGTAAATAATATTTCTTGAGAAATTTGCCATTGATAGTCACCATAGCAACTCTGCCATCCATATCTGTTAATTGGTAGGCTCCATTTGAGAAAAATTTGTTTACCACATACGGACCTTTCCATTTTTCTTCAAATTTGCCTTTGCTCATATGGGTCATAATCATAGGATGTCTGACCGTAAGAACTAGCTCGCCTTCTTGAAATATTCGCACTTTGACTTTACGATTGAAAGCTTTTGAGATACGGGCTTGATAAAGTTCGATATGTTGTTGGGCCAGTAGCCTTTTCTCATCGAGCGCCTCCAATTCTTGAAGTCGGAGACAATCATTGTTTTATGTGGTAAGTTCATTAGCAATAGCAATTCTCAAGGATGGAATTTGAATTTCCAGCGGTAAGGCAGCCTCGCATCCATATATCAGAGAAAAAGGTGTGCAACTTGTGGGATTACGAACTGTAGTGCGATAAGCCCATAGACATTCTCTAAGCTTCTCACTCCAATTACGTTTGTTAATAGAGACAAACTTTTTGAGGAGTTTGATGATAGTCTTGTTGAATGCTTCAGATAACCCATTAGCTGCATGATTATAGGTCGTAGAAGCAATATTATTGATTCTGTTGTCATCACAGAACCTAGTAAATTTCTGGCTGACAAATTATGGTCCGTTATCATGGATGATCCGATAACGTACGCCAAATCTGTATATCACATGTTGTTTGATAAAGTTGATGACACTACTAGTCTTTACTTCAGCTAAAGGTATGGCTTTAGCCTATTTAGAGAAATAATCGGTTATAGCCAAGATAAACCAATGTCCTTTAGATGAAGGAGGATTGACAGGACCAATTACATCCATGCCCAAGCTTCGAAGGGCCGTGAGGCAGCAGTCGGGTGAAGAAATTCTGACGGTTGGTGAATGAAATCAACATGAATCTGACATGCTCGACATTTTCTTGTATAGTCAATGGCATCTGATACCATAGAGGGCCAGTAGTAGCCCATACGTCGGATACGATCTCGTAATTTGGGACCTAGCTGATGTGCTCTACAAACACCATCATGAGCTTCACGTAATATCTGCTTTGCTTCATCACCAGCAAGACATCTCAAAAGTAATCCATCAAAAGTTTATCGAAAGAGAGTTTTGGTGGTATGATTATAATAGAATCGAAGCGATCGTCGACGAATACTTGTAGCTTCTTTAGGATCTTCAGGCAATATGTCATGTACTGCAAAGTCGATTAAAGGTGCTCTCTAGTCTTTGCTGATGACATTGACTTCAGTTGAATTATTGAATTCAATATTATGGTTGTTTTCAACACAAAACAGTTCTCTATTGGAGATAACAACCATTTGTTGTCTTTTGACTGGAATTGCTAAGACCGCAACCAGGTTAGCTAAGGCATCAGCTTCTGTGTTGCATGCTCGACGTACATGTTCGATGAAGAACCTTTTGAACGAAGAAGCTATTGTGATTGTCGCTTCATGGTATGGTACCAGATCTTGATGTCGAACTTCGTATGTGCCTCTAACCTGATTAACAATCAACTTAGAATCACCATATACTTTGAGATATTCAATATCCAGTTGTTTGGCTAATTGAAGTCCAATGAGCAAAGCATTGTATTCTGCTACGTTGTTGGATCACGACTCATCTAAGGAATAAGCTATCTGAATAGCTAGTCCATCTGGTTAAACAAGAACAATTTCTACTCCAGTGACAAGGGTGCCTTCAGGTCCAATTCTACATACTCCGTCGAAGAATAAATGCCAAGTTGAAAATTCTTCTGAGACCATATTTGATTCCAATGTTTCGTCTGGAATTTTGTCATAGAGCTTCGATGTTTCAGGGACAGAATAAGCTGCTAAAAATTAGCTAGTGCTTGTCCTTTAACAGACTTTTAGGGAACATACACCATATTATATTGTGCTAATAATATGGCCCATGTAGCAAGCCTAGAATTGAGTGTACTTGGCTTCTTCATTAAGACCCGAAGAGGATTAACTCGGGAAATAACATGACTAGTTTGGCCAATGATGTAATGTCTTGTCTTTTGAACAGCAAATATTACGGCTAAGCATTCCTTCTCTACCGGACTATAAAGATGTTCAGCTCCAATCATCATCCGACTAAGGTAGTAGATGGCTTGTTCATGACCTTCTTTGTTCTTCTGAGCCAGTAAAGCTCCTAGTGAATGGTCCATTGCCCGGACATACATCAAGAAGGGTATTCCTGAGATCGGTGGTACTAGCACTGGTGGACTCATCAAATACCGCTTTATGTCATCAAATGCTCGTTGACATTCTTATGTCCAAATGAAAGATACACCTTTCTTTATTAACTGAGTAAATGGTCTGCAACGTCCAGATAAATTTAAAATGAACCTCCTGATGTAAGCAAGTCGACCCTGGAATCCTCGTAGATCTTTTAGGTTGCGTGGATGACGCATCTCTTGAATGGCTTTAATTTTCTCGGGATCAACGTGTATACCTTTAGAGGTAATGACGAATCCGAGAAATTTGCCACTAGAGACTCCCAAGAAAGACTTGGTGGAGTTCATTTTGAGTTGATGCTAGCGCATTAGATTAAAGATAGTTCTTAAATCTTGGATGTGATCTTTCTTTAGACGACTTTTGACAACAATATCGTCAATATAGCATTCGACGGTCTTTTGCAAATGATCTCAAAAGATAGTACTCATAGCCCACTGGTAACTTGCACCCGTATTTTTAAGACCGAAAAGCATGACTGTATAACAGTATATTTTACGATGAGTACGGAATGAAGTGTGTTTTTCATCTTCAGGATTCATCCGAATTTGATTGTATCTAGAAAACCCATCCATGAAAGAGATCGTTCGATCCACAAGTATTGTCGATCATGACATCAGTAATTGGGACAGGGAATTCATCTTTAGGACAAACTTCATTGAGACCTCGAAAATCTATGCACACTCGAACTTTTTCGGTCTTCTTCAAAACTGGTACAACGTTGGCTACCCAGTCAGGATGTTGTTCTTCTCTGATAAAACTACAAGCGATAAGCTTTTTAACTTCATCATCTATCGCATCCATCATCTCAGGCTTGAATCGTCGTTGCTGTTGTTTGACTGGTTTAGCATTAGGCAAAATGTTAAGTTTATTAGTTGCGACCTGAGGATCTAAACCCGGCATATCTTCATAACTACAGACGAAGACATCGATATATTCATGAATGAGGTGAATTAGTTATTGTTTATCATCCTCCGAGAGATTTTTGCTAATGAAAATTAGTCGCGGTATACCTTTTTCTCCAACATCGATCTAGATTAGTTGATCTTCGGTAGGTGGTTCTCGTTGTTCAAAACGGAGTTCCCACTGAGTGTCCATCCTTTGTGCCCAAGGATCTGCTTCAGAAGCTTCTTCAATATCATCCTCGTCATCATCTGAAAACTCAGTAGACACCATATTGGAAGATAGGGTCACTCGATGGACATGACCAATCACTACACCAAATTGCCTAATTACTAATGGCCCTTTTTTTAGTTTCTAACGGGTATAACATGTTACAAACTACTAACACTATAGAGCTGTTAGTATTTACTCTAGTCCATTACAAATACACTTTTTTTTTCTAGCTCTAACCATTTATTATTATTTAATAAAAATAAGCCATCTGTTACCAATAAATTTCCCTCAATTCACCATAAAATTTACACCTGTGAAATTTTTTGGCGCAAAGCCAAAACTCGGCGGTAAATTTGCCTCCAATTTTACAATATATCCCCCAATCAATTCTCTCTCTCTCTCACAAATTCCCTCAGCCATCCGTTCTCTCTCCCTCAAATTTCATAAAACCCTAACCTACGGCGGTCGTCGTGCACTTGCGGCCGTCGTCCACGTGCGGCAGCCGTCCACCTACACCCGTCCACCTACGACGGTCGTCCACTTGCGACGGCCGTCCACCTGTGCCGACATATAGGCGACGCCGGCCATTCCGGCACGATGTTGTCCGATTCTCTCGTGGTGACTTCTCCTTTCTTTCTTTTTTAAATTTTTCTATGGTTAATAGGGTTCACATTTTGGAAATATCAATATGTATTGTTTGTCAATTCTATCAATTTTTTTCATATGTGATGTTGAGTAAGAAACCCTAGTTTTTTATTTTATTTTTTCTAATCACTATTGAAGAAAGTTGGTTTTTTTAGTATATTATCTCTAAATTCTTTTTTTTAATCAAAATTGCACTACCCCATGTTGATTACATGTTAATCTTATTTGTAGGTAACTAAATTTTTCTGTTATTGCTCACAGAGTAGGCATGGGATTAGTCCATAGTGATCGTTGGTCCTTATTTTTTCTGTTATTGTGAAACGTAGGTACTCAAGAAAATGAGTAATGATAATGATGATGATGTAAGAGTTCCCCTAAAAATTTAAGCTGAAGGAGGGGGTAGAGTTGATAATTCAAGTCCAGGGTTTATATTGCTCTTGCAATCTCACGTGGGTTTTAGTTGATAATTTTCAGTCTCACCCTTCGGTCAGGTGGTTCTAGGAATACAGAGCATCGTAATCTTGTTGATTATAATGGAAGGATTGGTCGAGAACCCTTATCATGGTTGTCTCTCTTGACATTGAGAAGGTTTTCCATTTACATCTGTATGTGCCGTAACTTTGCGTACTTGGCCATTTGTATTGCGTAGTAACCAGAACCCCCTGCAAACCCATATTACATCCACTAATTGTCCATCATAATCAGTTCTTGCATATATTATCTAGCTTGTGTATGAGTAGTCCTCTTCAAATCCTAGTATAATGGCATAACAATTTTCCTCTTGAATAGATATTTGACTTTGGTGATGGAATTTAGAACAATATTCAGTATTTTTTTTTTAACCTTATCACTCATAAGTCTCACATTAGAACACAAGGTTATACTACCTGGATTGTGCCTCAATAATTCCTTGTACTAACGCTTGCTTATTTCTGTCATTATTAGGATGGAAAGAAAAGGTAGGGATTCAAAGGAATGCCTGCATCACATGGTGCTTCGCTGTCACATAGAAGTATTGGTTCTACTGGCCAAAGAGATGCTCCTGGAAAGGTATAACCTACATAGATATGAATTGTGTATGTACTACAAACTGCATTTACATGTTCCCTGATAAATAACGTGTCAATTGATTTTTAATCATCATATCAGTATATCTACGGTGACTTCTGTATTTAATCTCTTATGACATTGTACTAATTTTTAATCATCATATCAGTATATCTATGGTGACTTATGTATTTAATCTCTTATGACATTGTAGGTATAATTTTTTACGATTGAATATTCTACTGGGAAATATTTTGTGCTTATGTTCTGTTGTGCATTTGCTACTATCTAAGCTTTAAATTAGTTAGGTAGAACCAATACTTTTATGTGACAACGAAGAACCATGTGACGCATGCATTCCTTTGAATCCCCACCTTTTCATCCCACCCTAATAATGATAGGAATAAGCAAGCGTTAGTACAAGGAATTATTGAGGCACAATGCAGGTGGTATAACCTTGTGTTCTAATGTGAGACTTATGAGTGATAAGGTTAAAAAGAAAATACTGAATATTGTTCTAAATTCCATCACCAAAGTCAAATATCTATTCAGGAGGAAAATTGTTGTCATTATACTAGGATTTGAAGGGGACTACTCATACACAAGTTAGATAATGTATGCGGGAATAGATTATGATGGTATACAAAGTACAAACAGTAACCAGAACCCCCTACAAACCAGAACTCCCTTACACTCTCTGCTCTGTTGCAGTATCCTTGCACAGTCTTAGGATACATACCTCCATTAACTCACAGGATACATACTGCAAACCGAGATTACATCCACTCATTGTCTATTTTACTATCAGCATTTGCTTGTTGTTTTAAGGATATCCTACAGTACAGATGATATTAAGGATTGCTTGTTGTTTTATAACTTTTCTACAAATATCTTTATTCTGCATATCTAATGTTCCAGCAACTGCGGTGTTAAACTAAAGCAATAAAAATATAATCGAACCTGCAACTACTATGTTATATATCTAATGTTCCAGCAACTACTATGTTACATATCTGTCATGGAGATTTGCAATGCTATGTATGACATGTTAATTTCCAAAAAATGCTTGCTCTTCCCCACCCCGTAAGCTGACTCTATTGCCTGCCGGTTAGCGACACTTTTCCGGTAGTACGAATCGCTATGCTTCGCTTGTTTCTATATGATAATATGCACCGTCGGTTGCTGCGATCCCTGCGGGTAATAGCAAGAGAGTGAAGAACGAACGATCCTCCAGAGTGATTGAGTCCGACTCAAGCGAGTGAGTGAAAGGCGTGGCAAGAGAGCGAGTTCGACTCGCGAACGATCGATCCGCAAGTGAAGGACCGACCCTATCCTCATGTGTGGAGGAAGGATCGGTCCTGTGGACACTGACGCATACCACTCAACATAGTCCTCGCGGTCGGTCAAATGTATCTCGATTCTCCTCCAGCATTGAAGTGCCTAATCTGATCTCTAAATTTTTTTACCGTCAAACGCAGTACAGGACATTCAGATAGATGACATGTACATATTTCTAGACCATATATCTCATATGAGAGACAAATAAACAATAGTGAATTTTCCTGTCTTCTACCTCATTTATTTCCTGATTGTTAGCTTCCTCTTTTAGTTTAATAGTAGTATCCTGACATTTGGAGTGTCTAACATCCTTAACATTAGTATCAGTATTTATTGAATCATGATAAGTCTGTCTTTTGTGCTAATCATCTATAGATGATTATGCCCGTTTCTATAATTCGGTGCTTTACTCTTACAAAAATAGAAAATTTGGCACTCTGCTATCATCATTACTGCCCTCCCTCACTTACATTCATGACAATATCCTTTGTATACCAATTTACCAAATAGCTATGACTATTGTGCTACCATCCACTCACCATTTCTGCTACCACCGACAGTAATGCAGTAGCAATGGTGGCAAAAATTGGAACAGAGACTTATTGTGTTTTGGAGGCTGCACATTTTCCAAATGATAGAATAGTTTAATCTATCTTCCAAATTACTCAGATTGTAACTAACATGCCTACACATTGTACAATATCCACATACTTATGCATGTTTTTATTTCCATTTAAATCGGATAAGGGACTTTCATATTGCCAAAAAAATGTAAGGTATTGGGTTTTATGCCGGTTTTGTAGGTAAGTCTCTGGCATAATGTTCTTGCAATTAGTCAACAGTTCACACTCATATTTGTTGGTCACTAACATTCTCTTTTCCTGCACCAAAGGAGCTTCATATATGCTTAGGAGAGCTTTGACTACTGTATTTTAGGGAATAGTGACTACTGTATTTTAGGGAATAGTGGTTTTGAATGAGAAACCATACTTCAATGAGCCGAGATATGAGAGGACTGCAAAATCTGAATCTGGACAGAAACATGCCTTGATGTACAACGAGAATACCTTCCTTTACTCCTGCAAGACTATGCTATATTCCCTTCGGAGGCCTCCCAAGGTATGAATTATGCTGAACTTGTCATATTTAGAAGGAAATCCTTCTTAAGATTTCCTTACAATCAGGTTCACTCCATTGTTATTTACTTGTATGACATGGCTCCTGCTTTTAGGGCTCCTTACTCCTTAGGTGTCATCTGACTAGCATAAGAGAACGAAAAATATCTAAATGTGCTTATCCTTCCCCACTTCTCCTGCCACCAAACTCAGCACCTGGGCATTGATGCTTCCTCTTACTCCATCGACCACCCCTCCCCCCCTGCGTTGTGCCCTCCCTTCTTTGTCCACAACCTCTTATATTGAAATGGGGGGAGGAAGAGAATAGAGTGATATCAGTGGGGCATGAAATTTATTATCGGTTGGTAGTGGGGTAGGAGGAACCTGTAAGAAAGGAGAAAGGAGAAAGGAGAGGGAGGTAAAAAAGCCTCAGCCTCAGCTCCTTTGTATACCAATTTACCAAATAGCTATGACTATTGTGCTACCATCCACTCACCATTTCTGCTACCACCGACAGTAATGCAGTAGCAATGGTGGCAAAAACTGGAACAGAGACTTATTATGTTTTGGAGGCTGCACATTTTCCAAATGATAGAATAGTTTAATCTATCTTCCAAATTACTCAGATTGTAACTAACATGCCTACACATTGTACAATATCCACATACTTATGCATGTTTTTATTTCCATTTAAATCGGATAAGGGACTTTCATATTGCCAAAAGAATGGAAGGTATTGGGTTTTATGCAGGTTTTGTAGGTAAGTCTCTGGCATAATGTTCTTGCAATTATTCAACAGTTCACACTCATATTTGTTGGTCACTAACATTCTCTTTTCCTGCACCAAAGGAGCTTCATATATGCTTGGGAGAGCTTTGACTACTGTATTTTAGGGAATAGTGGCTGATCGATATAGGAGAAAACCTGTAATTGTGTTTGGCATCGTCTCAGTGTAAGTACAATTTTTTTTCAACTTGCACATATAGTCATTATTTTTGGCCATTTTCAATTATTTTTTATTGCTTTATACTATACATGATGTTGCTGAATTTATACTTTCGAGCATCTACCAGTGAGTTCGGAAATGACAGTCGAAAGCTTGACCTAGTATCATTATCGAAATTGAACCCTTCCACTTTTGAGTATCTACCGGTGAGTTTCTCTCTTTATTAGCTTTGATACATTGTTAAAAACATTGATGTTCTATGAAGATGGTGTAAAAGTAAGACTGTTGTTGGTTATGAGAATAACCATTTCTTTCTTTGTAGCAGCTGATGCTTTGATTACATGCTCTCTCTTTCTTCCTTAGATAAGAGGTTCTGATAGTAGATGAGTACATCAATCTCCGGTTTGTTTCAGAGCCATTTGACCTTTGGATTCAGGTTTGCAACCACTTTACACTAGAGTGCAGCTGAAGCTCTTCTTGAGCCATATGCTGGAAACTTTGAACTGATGGTGGATATAACAGGTTATTTTGGCCTTTGTATGATTCAGTTAATGGTGGTATACAAAGTACAAATAGTAACCAGGTTCTAATTATGTCTATATTTTTTTTATGTCATCTTTGTTATTTTGGATTAAAAAAAACCTTTTTAACTCTGCCAATGCATTGTTTATCTTTGCATTGCAGGTTAGAAGACCACAAGTTATTATGCCAGGTTAATGGACTGTGTCTCGAAAATGAGGCACACTGCCTTGGATGCCTAGGTGCACACCTGGTGGGTTTTTAAAACACCGGTTCTAATAAGTAATAACAACCACAGTTTATGCTCATCTTGTCCTCCTATGTATTTATCTTAGGTTGATAAGAAGTCACCACATTACCTATATTTTATATCATTAATGATCTACATGTGCCTTATTAATAGTTTGATTTTTTTTTTGAAATACATTCCTCCTACATTTTTTTAGATGCATTAAGAATATTATTACAAATCCCTCCCCCCTGTTTTTTTCCTCTTTCCTTCATTTTAGAGTGGCTTTTGTTATAATTCATGTCATAACACTGTGCTATTTGCAACTCCTCTGTTGCAACTAATCTTTCACCTGAAATTGAAATCAATATTGTGATATTATACCCTGCAATTGGATTTAAATATTACATGACTGTTTGCTTGATTGGGCTGTAAATATATGTCCAAGCAATGCGGATACACTTATGAATATGCTGGTAGGTATGATAGGAAAAGTAAATTCACTGGTTCATATGGCACAATAATATGGGGATAATCATCCAGGTTGGAATTCCTTCTGATCGTGAACAATACATACATCGCCTTGGGAGGACTGGGCGTGAGGACAAATATGGAAAAGGCATTTTATTGCTTGCGCCATGGGAAGAATATTACATTCAAGAGATAAGTGATCTCCCCATAGAGAAGCGTTAACTACCCAATCTGGATTCAGATATCAAACAGAAGGTCTATATATGCTCCTGTTATCTTAATTTGTGTGATTTCCAAGCCTGTTAAAAAAAATTCTTTGTTCATCTTCTGTTCATCTTACATGATAGTGTTTTATATACTTCTTTTTAGATCTAATTGGTTATATATCTGTTTCATGAATTTGAAATGATAAATGTATTCGTTCTCGTACATATATGTTGTCTGGCATTTATGTCCTTACTGGTTCTTTGTTTTGGTCTTCTCTAGATAGCAGTGGCCACCTAGCTTGACTGATAGGGTCTACTGTACAGAGTGCCTCTCAATTGCAAATAGGTCTACTGCAAATAGGTCTACTGCACAGAGTGCCAGGAAAACTTTGCTAAGCCTATGAAGTTTTTTCCTTTTGTGCAGTGAACTTTAAGCAAGGACTGATGGCCATGACGACTTTGTTAGAATCGATCTTATCCTCATATCATCTAGAAGCAGAGCATGAAGTGGACATGTTGTCACCAAGATGAATAGGATCCAATGACATTGTTGAATTACAATAAAAACCAACTGGTAAGTTTTCTTGATTAACCACTTTTTTCGATCTCTAACCTGCCTATTTAGTGGCGCTCGACCTGAAAAATGCACTTTAGAGAGCCAATGATTAATGATTGCTTCATTTTCTTCTGATTAATGTCTGCAAGTTGCTCAAGAGCCAGCAAGAGCATCCAATCCATGATTGGTTGAGAATGGACAAGTATCAGTAATCCTGGTTCATCAAACTTGTACAATATTTGTCAAGCAATGACTTACTAAGAATTACTGTCATCTCTAATTAATAAGGTCAGCATTGTAGGTCAGCAGTATGGTAGGCTTTGTAAGTTTGTATTTATTTTGGACTTTCATCATTGAAGGCGTGTACTGATCACCTGAGTATATCAGCTGGCCCATGTGTCTGACCCTCAGTTTGTTGTTGTATATTGTTGTTGCCTCGTTATATATTTGTTCAATTGATGCACAGGAAGTTTTCCGAGATTATAATGTCAACAAGATTACCTCCCCTCTCGATCTAACTTGACTAATTCCGCAGGTGGTGTTGGACTTGGATGAAACTTTAGTATGTGCATATGAGACTTCCAGTTTGCCTATATGTTCGCACTCAGGCAATTGAAACAGGTCTAAAATGTTTTCATGTCTTTGACAAGGTTAGTTCTCTTTGAGCTGTTGCTTATTATATAGAACCAAATAACTTATTTAAATTAAATTGTGTGGGCTGCAGGAGGTTGAAGGAAGACAAAATGTGAATCGTGTCATCGTATCTTCACTGCTGGACTTGAAGGTTTGTAGTATCATTCTCAAGTATCCCTTTTATGCCAATTTAGAACGTTTAGAGCACATTAGAAATATTGAGCACTCTAATATCTTAGTTCTCTCTTGTATGCATCCATGCATGTTAGTTTGCATCTGTATATTTGAAAATGTATGTCGAGTCATATATAAATTCCCTCTAAACCCTTAGCATGCATGGAAGTTTTTGTGAGGTGGAACAACCTTAATATACTGGAGCAAACTGCAGGCACAAGTTGTGAGGTAGGTGCACATTTTTATTGAAATATAGGAAAAGCAAATAATTTGAATTACTCTCGTGTTAGTAATTATCAACTCGATTGTCGTCCCTTTTTGAAGGCTCAACCGAAAAGGCGGAAACGAGATACAATCAAACATCTCTCTCATAACAGTTATATGGCCTCATCAATTTCGATCATAATTGGTACAAAACGTTTCAAGATAGGGAAAACTCTTTATTCAGTTCCTCAAGCTTAATATCACTGTATCTTCACTGTATCTTCACTGCAGGAGGTAGAAGGAAGACAAAATGTGAATCATGTCACCGTATCTTCACTGCTGGACTTGAAGGTCTATAGTATCAGTAAAGGTATGTAGTATCAGTATCGGAATGATGTTTAAAAGGAAAAACGAAGAAGATAAATGGACTTTTTGGGAAAAAAATGATGTTTAAAATTTTCATGGCATATCTTGTGCTTGCAAGCATACTCGTCTTAACTCTATCATGGCATATCTCGGCTGATAACAACTTGGCAAGCATACTCGTCTTTAATCTATCATGGCATATCTTGTGCTTGCTGCACTGTTGTTGACCTTTGCCTTATCACAGATTTCCGTCTTCATCAGCGAGATAGGGAGTCATTAGAGCCTCCATGACTCATTAATGCACTACCATGCTATACACCAATCTGGAGAAGATTGTATTTGCATCCACTATTTTCTTGCCTTGCTTGTCTGTAGCTGTTGGATGCATGTATAATAGCATCATGTAGAAAATATCATTGGAGAATTTTTGCATGAATTGATGGAACAAAAGAGTAAGAAAATAGCGGAATCGTAGAAGGCATGAAAATGATTGATGGTCGATAAACGATAAGAAGAGTTAGGGAGGGAGGTTGCTCAAAAATATTCCTTTAGAATTTAGTTTTTTGCTAGGCTTCTAAATAAACTCATGTTCGTGGTGCTTATAGTCTTCAAAAATTGTTATTAGCAACACCAATAATATTACAAATTCAAGTTTCAACTACGAACCTGTTGATATAGCAGATTGCATCATATGCATTGGAAGATGTGAACTGACCTTCTGTATGATTGTCAGTATGTAGGATCCTACAAAATCTGGTCATGAAATGTTTATCTGTTAGTTGAATTGGGCCAATCCTATTTCTGCTTTACTTACCTTATTTGAGCTTGTCAAGATTATTGCATGGATATAAGCATGTTAAAAGAAAGTGTTGTTAGTGTTGGCTTCAATAAATCTTGATCCTGTTTTTTTTGCATGATATTACATTTGATACATCTGATGCGTACTTTGTTCATTGTTTGTTACCTGTACGTTAATATGTTTAACATATCTTCTTAGATGTAATTACACTAGCTTAGTGACTTGTTCTGTCACAAAACCTGTATTCATTTGTACTGCTTTGTTGTGAAGTTCCTTTAAAAAGGGAATGCATTTTTTGGGTGCAGATTTTGGATTACTGTATCACTTCCTTTTCTTCTTGTGAAGATGGTTCCTTGTAGTACTGCACCAGATGGGCGAGTGATTCACTGCAACTGAAGTTTTTGCATCTCATTCTTGTTTGTACATTTGGATGATTGTGGAGTATTTGCCATGTGTACGAGTTACTTATACATCAACATTGTATCTCTGCTGCAATTATTTAATTGGGTCATATGTATTTTGTTTTCAAGATTCTACTCCTGCTGCAACTATTTTTATGGGTAATTGAAGGTAATCCCCTCAAGGTTTGTAAAACTTAATAAATTTCCTTGCTGTCAAAATTTTGCAAGTAAAATCCATGTTGTTCTTTCCTTGAATTGTCAGCTAGAATCCCATTTGACATTATTTATTTGCTAAAACACCTTCATGCCCTTCTAAAATTAATTGCAGGTGCAAGTTGTGAGGTAGGTGCACATTTTTATTGAAATATAGGAAAAGCAAATAATTTGAATTACTCTCGTGTTAGTAATTCTAAAATTAATTTTTTTTCCATTTTTTTTAAATATACTAACGATCCAGTCCCGTTAGTATTAAATTCTAAAAATGTTTTTTTTATATATTTTTAAAATCTTCCAACGGCCATAGCCCGTTAGTATTTATATCTACATATATTTATATGCCTGTTAGAAAAATAATTACTAACGGCTACAGCCGTTAGAAAACTTTAAATACTAACGGGCATGTCCGTTAGAAGGGTAGTTAGTAATAATACCGGTGTCAGAATCCTATTAGATAGAATCAGAAGAGTTAGATCATTCTTCTTCATCAGATTCGGAAGCTTATGGAGTCGGAAGTGGTGAAGTATAACCTAATCCTCGCTTCAATTTGCTATAGTATTGTTGTGATTTTCCTTTTGGAACAAAAATACGAATAGGAGTTCGCCTTCCTTTACTGCTATTGAGACCAATTTTGAAATCATAGCCCATTTTACGGATGATTGCCTTAGATTGTGGACTATAGCGACATAGTTATAGCCTTCCTGTATCATCCTTATGATCGCTGTCGGGCATGATTTTTTGTTCTTCTCTTTTATTAAAAAGTATAAGAGTTTCACCTTTCTTTCGAGACGGTACTAGGAAGAACGATTCTTGTATTGATTCCAGTGATACCACATTTTGGAGAGACGATACGACTCCTATTTTAAGTGGCTTAAAGCTATCTAGCATATCTAAATAACATTAAGTATAATAAGAGATATCAGTATACTGCAAAGGAGATGCTTTATTGATCTTTATATCATTATTTACAATAGGACCTTTAGCCTTAACAGGCTTAGTCAGATTGATAACCAGAGGGGGAGAAGAAGAACGAGAAGGAGGAGGGGGCTTATTACGATGAAGGTCGATTACAAGTGGCTCAGAAGAGGTGAGCTCCCTTTGTTCCTGATTAACACCAGGAGGTTGCTTCTTGTGAGAAGGAAGGTAGATAGTTAATGTCTTGGAAGACTGAGGACAGGAAGTACGTCCTTTGATAGGGATCACCAGAGTATCATTCAGCACGCCTTTCTGTTCTTCATCAGTATCCATTGCCAATACCACCTTCATGAATTCCTCTTTGTACATACGAGAATCGTTGTACTACTCTTCAACCCCCTTGAAAGGATTTAAGTCTGTAACTTCTTTCTGTACTTCTCCATTGCCATCCACATATTTGAAACATTGGTGGAGAGTAGAAGGTACAATATTGTGTTCGTGGAGGAATGGTCTTCCCAGCAAAGCATTATATGAGCCATGATTATCAATCACGTAGAAAGTCACCTTCGTACGAAGATTCGATTTGAAGTTTCAGGCGTATCTTCCCCAAAGGTTCACTTCTTCCTTGATTGAACCCCAAGATAGTAGTGATAGTTGTAGAAAGGTTATGCACCGGGATCTTCAAGGCGTCCAGCATAGTCTTCGGCATGATGCTAAGTACAGACCCTGGGTCAATTAGAATGCGATCGACTTTCATGGTGTCCACATATCCTGTGAAGTAGAGAGGACGATCATGACGATTATCTTCTAATAGTATGTCATCTTATGTAAAAGTAATGCTGGGCATTAGTTCAAATACACTATGACAATGTGAACAGCTGAGAGGCTCTTTTTTAGGCTTCTTGAGGAGAGTAAGACAAGCATCAGCCTGCATCAAGGCTTCACTTAACGTTTTTCGAGTTTCTTTTGGGAGATGTAATAGTTTAAAGATTGATAATCTTGCTAGAGTGTTAGCCAATTGAGCCACTATGTCAAAATTATATGGCTTCTCAAGTCCGAGAGATGAGGACTTTTTTAATGCTTTATCAAAGCGGACAGGTTGTTTTCCCTTGTCTGCTGATGTTGGTTTGGAAGGAATTGGTTCCACTACTGGCGAGGATGTAGATGGTAAATTCTCAACAGGGGAAGATGATGCAGGAATAACATCAGGAGCTGGGGCAGGATTCTCTTGAATTTCGAAATACTCTCGAAGATAAGGTTTCCCAGATCTGGTGCCGATTAAAATTTCTTCTTCTGCCACAGGTTCAAAAGATACCATATTACAGCTCTTCAATTTAGTTTTAGAATGCTTCTTCTGATTGGAGGAAGAAGGCACTTCAAAGTCTGTTACTAGATCTGGATGAATCCACATGATTTCTCCTTTGTCAGTGGATAGCGGAACAAGACCTTCATTTTGGGGAGGTAGAAGATTCACGATCTCAAGAGTAGCCCTTAGAATGTGGACAATACCATCTTACACTAGTTGTGGTAGAAAGTCACTAAATTGTACAGAGAGACATTGGCCGTCACAGTCTTCTCGTACGGTTAGAGCGTAACTGCACCAGAGTTGACCATTTCTTAAGTTTTGCCTTTGTGCACGTAGCATGCGCGAGTTGGATGCCCTATAAACCTGTGATAAACATAATATTTAGGGTGGTCAGTCTTACCCACTTCTTCTGGGCATTTTGCCTCCAGCAGTTGATGTTTATTACTTTTGATCAAGCAATCGAAAATGCTCATAATATCATCTTCATCAAAAAAATATTCTTCTTTTGGACAAGGTGCTTTTTTTTTTGGTGGTGTTGATGGAGTAGGTGCAGTCTGAGCAACATTGACAGCCAATGACTCCTTGCCCTTAAGATTGATGGCCAACATTTCCTTACCCTTGCAATTGTTCTGGCGATTATTGTTGCCGGATGTGGGATGTTCATCTTGGTTAGGATTAGCCATCTAAACTCCTAGCTGTTTAAACTTTTCAGCACTAACCTCCACAGCTGTAGCATTCACAATAAAAGAAGGCTAATCTTAAAATTGTGTCGATCCTGTCCACATGCTGATAATAGGCAGGAAGTTTGATTTGCAAGTGTCTATTGTTACAGCAAATGGAGTTCCTAGAGGCATTTTAAGTGCCTCTCGGCAGAATCTTTCAATAAAATTCTTCGTGGTTTCATTGTGTCTTTGTTTAATTTTGATAAGGGCAGACATAGTCATATCGTTGACCCCCTCATAGAATCGTTCCAAGAACATTTACTTGAAACCAGCAAAGGAAGTTATGCAGCCATCAAGCAAACTACGGTACCAGTCATATGCCGCACCGGCTAAACAACTGGCGAATACCCTGGTAAGAAGAGCATCATTTGGCTGTAATTGATCAGTCATCACTTCAAAATGATTGATATACTGACTTGGAGAAGTGTTGCCATCAAAAAGCATAATGGTAGGAAGCTTGTATTTAGGAGAAAATTGAACCTCCTTCGATTCTGCAGGATAAGGTTATTTTATCCCAAGTCTTTGTAGACCATTCTTCTGTTTAAAGGCCTCAAACTGGGTGCGTAAGAGTTTTACAGCCTCATTAGCATCCCCTGATGTTTGTGAATTGGTGGGCTGATTTGAATTGTTAGAAGGAGGAATAGCATGATAATTACCACCCCCAGCACTAGACTGACTGGGAGCAGCTTGAATTGGTACAGAAGCAACCTGGGGAGGCAGTACCCCCAGACCGACATTAACAGGCACAAAAGATGCTATGAGCTTGGGATTTGTGACAGGATTTATAACCGGTGGCACTGCATGTTGAGCCACAATTATGGTGTGTATACTTGCGACCATTTCAGCCATGGTCTTCACTTTGTCTTCCAGTGCCGCAATTCGTTGTTCTTGACTTACTGAACTAGAAGCGTCTTGGTCTTCTGTAATAGCATATGCTGTCACCTCTCTTGCAACTATTGACGAGATAGTTTATTCAGAGCTTTCACTATCTGCGTCAAAGTCAGACAAAGAATCCTCTCCTAGATGAGTAATGGAAAGATCTTCCTGACTAAAGACATCCTGGTCCAAATTCCAATTTTTTGATCTAGTATGTTGAAAGACCTCTTTACTAGATTCACGGAGTTGACCCAAGTACTGTAGACTCGGATTGTGAGACATGTCGCACTTTGAAGAGTTTCTACCCCAGTGTCTCGTGAAGTCATATTGACAAAAGCATATAACAGCTCATCTTCATCTCCCATCATGGGTTCAGGAGTTGAAGCATAGTTTAGACGATCGAAGACAGATCGTTTAGCTGATTGGCAACAACACTTGATGACCACTTCATGAAGGCAGTAACATTCTGATGAATGATTTAAAGGTGAGTGAGATGTCTCCGTGATCTCCCATTTTTGTGTAAGACGTTCCCGGAGATCAGTTACCACCACTGGACGAGAAGAAGCTGGAGGAACATATTCCTTAATGATATTAGGAACATGCCTCCAGTTTTTAAGATGCTTAGTTCCGTAGGTGTACAGAGAGGTACTTAACTCATTAACATAAGTGATTGGGTCTTTCTTTTCAAAGCTGTGTTTCTGATACAAGTTGGCCCTTGGCATAGGATACTTGCGTTTTACTGAGGTTGATACTGATTGACGCCTGTTGAGATAGGCACGAAAATCAGAAAATTCTGCTCCCGGTGCATCTGTTTGAGATACCAGCAACTTTCCTTGGTTGGATCTTGAAATATTCAAGGTTAGAAGATCTTGAGTAGTTGCCATAGGGGTAGGCAGGATGCCTCTTTGATCAGTATTCTTTCCCCTGGCAGAGATTTAAAGACCTCTATTAAGAACAGAAGAATCTCTGTTCAAAGGAATACAATCTAAAATATTTTCCTCGAAGTCATAGACTGGGGAAGATTGAGAAAAGATCAAGGGGTGCTTTCCTTTATTTTGTGAAGGGTTAGCTAAGAAGCGTTTCCCTCTGTTTTATTGTTGAACCACATTAGGCGCAAGTTGTGCAAGTTGAGGAAGTGTCAAAGGACACTTCCCCTTGTTCTGTCTAGTACTAGCACTAGAACATTGCTTTTCCAAGTTCAGAACTGGAGAAGAAGAGGAATAGCCAAAAGACTAGTTCCCTTGGGTTGTGCCAGAGCAGCATGGTGTACAAACTGCGCCTGAGCAGCAGGGTGCTTAGGTTGCACCATAATAGAATAGGCTATTGGTTGCGTCTTGGCAGCAAGGTGAATAGGTTGCGCCTTGGCAGTAGGTTGTGCCTTGGCAGCAAGATGAGTATGTTGCACTCTGGCAATAGAAATGGACTGCGCCTTGGTCTGCACCTTGGCAGTAGAATGAATAGATTGCACCTTGGCAGCAAAACGAGTGGACTGCGCCTTGACAGCAGAAGGAGTAGGTTGCGCACGGACAACAGAAGCAGGCTACACCTGAGCCACAGAGACAGATTGCGTTTTGGCCACTGAGATCTCAGGTTGCGTCTGGGCAACAACAACTGTGGAAGACTTAGGAGTCCACACAGTTTTGTTCTTGGTGATAGCCACAGTGCGCTTGTTGCTCTTGGTGTTGATCATATCCTCGTAGGCTGTCTGGTTGACTTGAACAACCGGAGTCTTCTGCGTCTTGCCGATTGACGCAATATCACATTGAGTTGTCACCTTCTCGTCGGAAGAAAAAGTCGCCCCCAGCAGAGTCGTCATTTTGTTTGCAAAAAACAAAAAGTTTATTCCACACTTTAAAAAGAATCGTACAAAGTACAATAAATTCTGGGAAAGTACAACATTAGGAATCCGATCAGAAGACGATCGCTTTATCCCTTGGATATGTGAACTTGAAGACTAGAGCCTCTGGAGAATGCAGCAGCACTTTTGTAAGAACTCTTGATCTCTGTGATATGCCTTGATAATGATTGGAAACTCTATTTATAGAGTTCTGGAAATAACTGTTTTAGCAGTTATTCAGATGTGCGCGAGGTTGAACTGCACCACTTCAGGTTGCGCTAACTTTCATTCAGTTACTCAAACATATACTAACTGTATTTAGACGCGTGACATCATGTGATTGAGATGCGCATGGTCGTGTACAAAGTAGTGGACACATTTTGAGAGATTAGTGGCATGTGCGCCACGTCATCCTGCTTTTGAACGTAAGTTGCTTCAACTTTATCAGGTTGCACGAACTTCAGTCAACGAGTCAAACTGCGCTTGATTAGGTTGTGCTTAGGCGCAACTCAGTGCATAGGCACGTGGAAATATTTGAGTGTGTAAGAAAAATTTGTTCAGGTTGCGCCTAGGCACAACTCACAGAGTGCGCAGAACAGCTGTCAGCAAATCGTCTCGAGCGCCACGCTTTACGGGATTCGAAGATATTTTCTTCGTTTATCGTGCTGCCAGTTGTCAATGCTGTCAGTTAATGATGACAATTATTGTCAGGCGCCACGTAGGCATAGGCACAATATGATTGGGTGCAGTCTGATATATGGCGCAACCTGATCAGTAGTGCAGTTTGATCTCTGAGCTTCATAACAGTGGCGCAGCTTGATTTCTGGGATGCAACTTGATTGTTGAGTAGTAAAAACATGGTACAACTTGATTTTTAGGCTCTACAATGGGCACACTGACGACCACTGCTTTGCCAAGGCAGAGTGATTCGCTTGCGGACAGAGGGGTCACTTTGATCGAAACTGCCAAAATCCTCGACTGAATCGTAATGTTTTGCCACAACAAAACCGTCAAGAGAATCGAGGACAGGCGCCCCAACCTCCTCAGCCCACTCAACCCAACAACCAAGACCGACATCCTAATGCTCAAGGGCGTATTTTTGCCCTGACTCGAGACGAGGCATTCACCTCCGACACTGTTGTGACAGGTATATTGAATTTCAATAATGTACCTGTTCGCGTGTTATTTGATTCAGGTGCTTCGCATAGTTTCATATCGGCAAACTTCGCCGCCGAGCACAAATTTTCTATAATATCGTTAGACCTCGATCTTAGCGTAAGTATGCCTTCGGGCATGCTACTACTCACAAATTTAGCCTGCGGGAGAGGAATCATATATATTGGGGGTCAAAAGATCAGTCTTGATACGATAGTTCTAGATATGAAGGACTTTGACATCATACTGGGTATGAATTGGCTCGGTCCTTGCAATGCTACCATCGACTGCGCAGGAAAGAAGGTCTCCTTCCGCATACCTGAAGTGCCCGAATTCTATTATTCGTGTGGTAAAGCATCGCAGACCTGTATGGTGATCTCGGCAATTTATGCTCGAAAGCTGCTTCATTCCGGATACGAAGGCTACTTGGCGTCCGTTCATGACATGAGACAGGATGGTGCAAACGTGGGTCAGACCGACGTTGTGGCAGAATTTCCAGATGTATTCCTGGATGAGCTACCCGTATGCTGTCCGATCGAGAAATCGAGTTCACTATCGACATATTTCCTGACACCCGGCCGATCTCGAAAGCTCCGTACAGAATGGCCCCTACAGAATTAAAAGAACTGAAGGCACAACTACAGGAATTACTTGACAAAGAGTTTATCCGTCCAAGTGTCTCACCGTGGGGTACGCCCGTGCTATTTATGAAAAAGAAGGATGGATCGATGCAGCTCTGCATCGACTATCGGGAATTGAATAAGGCTACCATCCAGAACAAATACCCCCCGCCCCGTATCGATGACTTGTTTGACCAGCTCCAAGGTGCAACGGTGTTTTTAAAGATTGATCTGTGATCAGGTTATCACCAACTCAAAGTTAAGCCAGATGACGTGTCGAAGTCTGCCTTCCACACCCGCTACGGCCACTACGAGTTCTTAGTAATGCCATTCGATCTGACAAACGCCCCTGTCGTCTTCATCGATCTGATGAATCGGGTGTTTCGTCCGTTCGTTGAAAAATTTATAGTATTTTCATCGAAGACATCCTCGTCTACTCAAAGGATCGAGCGCAACATGCAGAATACCTGCAGACGGTACTCCAAATCCTTCGAGAGAATCATTTGTATGCGAAGAGGAGCAAGTGCAAATTCTGGCTGAGCAGCGTCTCATTTCTCGGGCACATCATCTCCGCCGCAGGCATCTCAGTCGATCCGAAGAAAGTCGAGGCAGTTGCTGATTGGAAACGGCCCGCATCAGTTAGCAAAATTTGAAGCTTCCTAGGCTTGGCGGGATACTACCGACGCTTCATGAAGGACTTCGCGAAGATTGTATCGCCGTTGACTCACCTCACTCAAAAAAGAATCGCATTCGAGTGGTCAGACAACTATGAAGCTTCCTTCCAGGAGCTCAAACAATGGCTCATTTCGGCCCCGATACTTGCTCTTCCTGAAGGGACTGAGTGATTTCAAATCTTCAGTGAGGCTTCGGGCCAGGGCTTGGGGTGTGTACTTATGCAGCAGGATAAGGTGATATCTTTTGCTTTCCGGCAGTTGAAGCCGCACGAGAAAAACTACCCTACACACGACCTAGAACTAGCGGCGATTGTGTTTGCGTTGAAGCTGTGGCGTCACTATCTTTATGGCATGGCGTACAGGATTTATACAGACCACAAAAATCTAAAGTATCTCTTCATTCAGAAGGAACTAAATTTGCGGCAGAGACGATGGCTTGAGCTGATCAAAGACTACGACTTATCAATCGACTACACCCTGGGCAAAGAAAATGTTGTAGCAGATGCGTTGAGCTGGAAGTACTTAGCTTCGTTATGCATCAACAGCAAATGTTGCGTGACTTGGAAGAAATGGACATTGAACTCCGAGTTCATTTTAGAGACGTGAAACTGGCGCAACTGCGGCTGGAACCGAGCCTATTGGAGAAAATCAAGTCTTCTCAGAAGGACGACCCATACTGGAGAAGATGCGGAAGCTGATATCGACAGGAAAAGCGTCCGACTTTACAGATGACGAGTCGAGAGTGTTGCGAGTGAAGGGTCGGCTATGCATTCCCGATGATGCAGAACTTAGAAAGGAGATAATGTCGGAGGCTCATTATGTAAAATATTCTTTGTATCCTGGTAGCACCAAAATGTATAAGGATCTCCGTGTTGTCTTTTGGTGGCACGACATGAAGAGAGACGCAGCACTCTTTGTGTCCAAGTGTATGGCCTGTCAACAAGTTAAAGCCGAGCACCAGCGACCGGGCGAGGAGATGCAGAACCTTGCCATTCCAGAGTGGAAGTGGGATCATGTCACTATGGACTTTGTTGTTGGCTTGTCGAGGACATTACGGGCAAACGACGTCGTCTGGGTCATCGTCGATCGACTAACCAAGTCAGCGTACTTTATTGCCATTAAAGTTACTTGGAGCGTCGACCGTCTTGCTCAGATATACCTTGATAAAATAGTTCGGCTGCATGGGGTCCCAGTATCTATCATCTCGGATTGGGATGGACGGTTCATGGCATGCTTCTGGTGTCACGACCTGCACCTACTTTTCGGGATGCAAGTGTGTGAGCAAGCCAGCTACGTATCAAGCGGACTCCAGTCCAACTCGAATACGTATAAGCTATCAAGAGCATGCTATCATATCTAATATGGTAATCTAAACTATATCTCAATCCATGAGATGTATATAAATCAAGAATGAACAAGTATGGTTTATGGTCTGCAGCCCACTAGCATATTGTCCGATTAGACTCCAAGAATAACATGAGTCTATGAAACTAGGCTAACAAGCAGGATATATCATAAGAGCACGAGAAGATAATAAAGAAATATCACTAGCAAAATACCTGAATCATGCAGATGTAATCGACTACCACATGCTCAGCTAACAAACCCTGTGCAACCAGCTACCTGAAGAGATCATCAGGTCCTCAGAGGACTAGCAAGATACATAAAACATGCCTACTAATATAATAGTAAATAATATGTATGGAAGATAAGGACGGTGTAAGAAGGACATCTAAGACACGACAAGTCATAAGGAAATGTAATACTAGACTTGGCTATCAATCAAACGATTAACCCCTATAGCTTGTAGTACAATACAAGATACTCCTAATGTATAGTAGGTTTCGACTGTAGGACAATGCAAGATACTCCCATTCGAGAATAGCCAATTCTAATATCGATCTCATCTCCTAAAGGAATACGAGGTCAAGTAGACTCCTATAAATCGTAGTACAATACAAGATACTCCCAATCTATAGTATGTCTCAAGTCAAGTCAATCAATCAATATCAAGATCAAAGAATCTGCTATAGGTCGTTGTACAATGTAAGATACTCCCAATCTATAGTATGTCTCAACTGTAGTATATTGCAAGATACTCCTAGTCAAGAATGGTCAAGTCAAGAACAAGGTGTAGAACTGGCAACTCTATCACAAGACACAATAAACACGAAGGAAACCAATAGACAGACAAAAACTCTATCACAAAATCGCCCGTTGAGTCGGATCATGGTGCCCGCAAAACGATGATCCGATTAACTGTCTCAGAATCGGACCAAACATGGCATACAGGACAAAAAAATTGATACGGTCCTGTTGGCACAAGTTTCGTCTCGATCTGACGAATGTGCACAAAGTAATTGAGAAATTTGCAAAGAGGCCGATACGATGAATTTTGACGGATACGCATCAAATTCGTCGCGAATACGCGACCAATTTGAATTTCGTCAAAGCCCACACGTCCGCGAAGTCAATACGTACCTTTTGATGCTTTCTGTTCGTGACCACATCACCCGGTTTGGCGGGAGACACGTCATATCAGAGAGTTTTTCTATATTTTAGGAGTTTTCAAAAACTATTTTTCTGAAACTTTGGATATGAAAATATTTGCATACAGTGCGTAACAAATTAAACTATGAGAAGGGAATTAAAGAGCTATAGGTGATCTAAAACTTTGTTCAGGTGGAATTTTAAAATTGTTAATAGGTTGACGAGGACGGGCCTTCAAACATGGCTATTTGGACTGTTATAAACTCTATTTTCTAATAGATTTTCTATCGACTTTGAGTCGATTTCCTGAGAGATCTATGGCATCTACTTACAAACCAAGAACAGATATAAAGGGGGTTGGGTTAGGTTCATACCGGAAGAAATGGCTCGACGATCAGTCGAGCGTACGCGAAGAAAACTCGCGGCGAAGTCGCCCCGGGCAGACTGCAACTGCTGCTACGGCTGTGCGCGTATTCCGTGCGTTTGCGGCGGCCTCGTAGTAGCGCTGCGGTGGCACACCGTTATCTTTGTGGGTGGGGAAGGGTGGCAGCCACGTTTAATTATGATTTTGCGAGAAACTCTCAAACTCTCCCTCGTTATATATGCAAAAGGGGGGGAGGGGTCGAGCTGCTGTGCGGGGGTTTGGTTTTTTCTTTTTATTTTTCTTTATCATTATATCTATACATATATATCTATATATTCATATATATATACCTATATAATAATCTCCATAAAAATCTAGATAAAACCTCAATATGATCTATTCCTAGGGTAGGCCCTATTTATATAAATATGAATATATATAATAATATTTGTTTTATATTCAATCCAAAATACCAAACGATATTATTATAAATATATTAACAATATTAATAATAACACCAATTATAACAAATAAGGTAAACCAATAATAGGTATACTTACAAATATGGGTTTAGCCTAAATATTCCAAAAATACACAAGGGTAGCTAAGAAAATCATTTAGCATACTTTTAAATATCTTTTGAATATCAAATAATTATTCTATCTGGGGTAGTCTTCATTCAGCGTTGGGGACCAAGTTGAAGTTTAGCTCAGCTTATCATCCTCAGACTGACGACCAAACAGAGCGGGTGAACCAGATTTTCGAGGACATGTTAGGACACTGTGCGATCGACTTGAAGTCAAGCTGGGACGTTCATCTACCGTTGGCCGAGTTTACATACAAAAACAGCTATCAATCCAGTATCTAAATGGTGCCGTATGAAGCTTTGTACGACCGAAAGTGCAGATCGCCCATTTGCTGGGATGAAGTCGGGAAAAGACAAATACTTGGCTCGGAACTGGTGGAGCAGACTGTACAGAAGGTCAAGTTGATACGGAAGAGATTGAGAATAGTACAAAGTCGATAAAAGAGTTATGCCGACACGTACCGACGTCCCCTCGAGTTCTCGGAAGGCGACCATGTATTCCTGAAAGTAATGCCCATGCGTGAAGTTACCAGATTCGACGCGAATGGGAAGTTGAGCCCAAAATTTGTTGGTCCGTTCAAGATATTGAAATGAGTCATCCCAGTAGCTTACCAAATTGTTTTGTCGTTTGTATTGTCGGATGTACACAACGTCTTCCACGTCTCATAGTTACGAAAGTACGTGCACGATCTGAGCCATGTGGTAGATTTGGGACAACTGGATCTGAAGGCAGATTTGTCATATGTCGAAGAGCCTGTGCAAATCTTGGAGCGCAAAGATAAATTTCTTCGCAACCGTGCTATTACACTCGTTCGAGTGCTCTGGAAGAACCATGCGGTCGAGGAGTCGACCTCGAAACTAGAGTCAAAGATGAGGGAAAAGTTTCCTTCCTTATTTTCCTAGTGGTAGGTTCTTTTCTTAAGTTTCGAGGACGAAACTTTTTCTTAGTTGGTTATGGTGTAGTGCCCCGTCCCTACACCGTGCCCCATTTTTCGTCCACGGGGTACGCGAGAAAGGAACACTGTCGCCATCGATTCGGTCGGAACAGATAGGTCGGGATCAATCGAATCGGTCGAACGGGAACGGTTGAATTAAGATCCATTCCCCGTTATGAAATGGTTTCTTAGGAACCAAGTCCTATATTCAGCGGGTTGTACCTCAAGGATTGACTCTGCGGGTGAGTCGGGGGAGACCTCCCATTGCTCTATTTTTTATGCCGCTTGCGTTGGTTTTGGCTTTGGTTTTCTGAATGTATTTTCGTGAATGTTTTCGATGGTTTTCATGGCTTGCATTTCGAACTCGCATTTTATATCGAACTTCTTGAATAATACAGTGTTCTAATCGGTTGCTTATGCGATTTCAGGTAATCGTGTAGGCGACGTCTAGCGCGGCCAACAAGTCTCTCGCCTCAAATAAAACTCAAGGTGAGTGGCTGTCCCTTCTCTTCTCGACCCCTTCTTAGGTCAATCAATAATGTCTGTTGTGAATGAAAGGATAAATGCATGGGCACGAACACGATAAAATGATCGAGTTTTCAAAAAAGTGTAGGCTATATCTTAATAACTAAAAATTTGTCTTTGCACGGTCATGGACAACTTGTCGACAAGGTAAAATTTTTCCCGCACGGCAACCCGGGGCAACATGACCATTGCGGCCAAGAAAGGAAACAATTATATAGCTGAGCTGGGCACGGGTTAGGCGGGGACTTGCAGCGGGGCTCGCTACTCGCGCTGAAAGGGCCCCGACTAACAAAAGCTAAGGGAGTCCAAGATGGCTCTAGGAGCGAGTGACCAATCACACGCAATATTGCACTTGGTATGAAAATGATAACAATTGACAGGGAAGAACATGGTAAGTCTCTTAATGCGCGGTGCGGTCCGCCGTGGGTAAGTTCCAACGTGAATTTCATTATGCTTGTCATATGCTTATCTAAATTTATTAGGATGGTTAGAAACATTCATAAAATAAGTCATATAAACTCTTCAACCAAATGAGAGCTTTGAACTTAAGTAGCCACGCACCAGTACAAAGTGTAATATACTGATCCTCGCCCTCCACGCAGGTACCCCAAACCAGGAAGGGCGTGCCACTTAAAGCTCAAGGCGGCACGAACACTTTTGAAGCCTCGTTCGTAAGTTGAAGGCTTGTTTCTGGAAATCCTTTTCAAGAATCCGCATTCAGTCCAGAAGAAATGGCGTCTCGACTCCCTACTATTCCAGGTCCTTGGGAATATATTATTTGTAAAGAGGGATGTAATGTATGGAACGACTATCTCATTAGTGTTCATTTTGTAATCGAGTTATGTTGTAGCCCGCGCGGCAATGATTGTAATGGAGTCTTGTAAATGATGTTTATTATTAATAAAAAGAAAAGTTTTTTTTTATTTCAAATGTGTCAGTCAACTTCTCTGCGTACCCTATTTCGAAGTTGTGTTTTGGATAACCTTATGACTATGTCTTGTGCGATCGTAACTTAGGTTCGCACGGCATCACGTCCGGGAAACGACTATCGATTCTACAGAATCGGGGTGTGACAGCTACTTGTTTCACCGGTGTTGCCGCCAAGATCGTACCGCAACTCGACGGCTAGAAATCGACCGGTAAGCTCTTCAATTGACAGCATCTTGAGATCTATTAGAGTCTCAATAGAGATGATGACTTGCGCGTAATTGGGTGGAATGATTCGAAGGAATTTTTTAACTACCTTATCATCGTCCATTTCGTCACCGAGTAGTTGCATGTCATTGATAAGACCCGTGAGCTGCATCGCGAAGTCCTCGACGGACTCGCCATCCTTGAACTTGATTGATTCGAAGTCAACGTATAATTTCTGTGCTTTGGCCTCGCGTACGTGCTCAACCCCCTTCCGCATCACCTTTTGAGCTTTTCATGTTTCGTTGGTAGTATCTTTCATAGCCAGTGTCCACAGCATCTCCGGCGGCACGGCTCGTAGTACGACGGACAGGGCCGTCCTATCGTCGCGGTAGTCGGCGACCCCGCCTGCATGTTGACTCTTATTAAGATAGCCAAATCTGTGTAGTTGGTCCGTGTCAGCATGGGATACTTGAAAGTGAAGTGGGTCTCCTTTATCGGTGTCGACGTCGTGGTGTCTTGCTTTAACGACGATGCCATAAGGCTCCGATACCAAATGTTGGCCCAAAAAATGGACTAGGAAGCGCGCACACACACACACAGAAAGAGGGAGGAAAGAAAGCTTCTAGAAATTGTTATTCTTAAGTATAGATTTTGAGCCTTTATATAGGCGTACAATGAGACTTGTAAGTAGTTTAAGCTAGTGAGCATATTCATGCTAAATACTAGGACAAGGCTAGAGAATGAGGAATGAAAAAGAGACTCGATCTTATGTAACAGGATTAAGTCTAACAATGGACACACTCTTATTTCCACCAAGGTTTAAGTCCCAAATTCAACTTGATAGACTAACTAGTTACTTAACTAAATTGGTGAATTGAGTTTCTACGGTATTCTTCTTTGATGCAATCTCCGATATTTTTTTAGTGGAAAATGCTAACTTGCCCGCAGGAGGGCTGGCATGCGTGGCCGAACCCTATTGCCCCCCTATTTGTACGGGTTCCACGCCAGTTGGCATGCCAATGGGGCGGCACCACGTGGCAGTGGGCTGGCCCACCAGTGAGCAAGATAGCAGCATTCTTTCTTAATACTTCTCTTGTGTATTCTCTAGGTCTGGAGACCGTATACAACATAGAAATCATTTTATGCTTAGTAGAACCTTGTTTAGTAGTAATCTCATTCTCCTATTAGCTTTTTAACATGATTTTCTAACTTAATTTTGTGTACTCTGCTTCGTGGGGTTTTATTTTCTTGTATTACCATCCATAATTTTGTCATTGGTATGGTACTCTTCTCAATTTTGGAGAATAGTTTATGCGATTTTAGTGCATCAGAACTTTGGCTTGAGATGAAGAAGTTCAACAATGGTGATAATGACTAAGATAGGATTCAAATAGTTTATGGTACAAAAGTCAAGAGAAATTTAGGTTGTGGCAGAGAATAAATAAATATTTGTTGATGCAACAGGGCCTTCACAAAGCTCTATTGTTGAAATTCAAGAAGGTATAGTTGATAAATGATGAAGAGTGGGATGAGTTAGATATGTGTTCTAATTGTATCAATGTCATGGATGAGTATATCTTACAAGGCTTTGGGAGAAGTTGAAGAGGTATACCTTACAATGGACTTCTAGGAAAGATTTTCTTGAAACATGATTTGTTTAGCTTAAGGATGAAGGAAGGTAAAAAAATTTGAGCACTTGAATATGTTTAGAAGAATCTTGACCAACTTGGCACCATAAGTTGGGGTCAAGATGGAGGGAAGATGTAACCCTTGTAACTTGCTACCTATTTCATAGACGCATAGTGTGACAGAACTCTTGTATGAGAAGGATATGTTTGTGATTACATTTTCTCACTGAAGTCTTATTGTTTCAAGAAAATAGGCTTTATCGAGGTGTTAGCAACTTATGGGTGACAAACGGATCAAGAGGGTCTCGGAGCATGAACTCGGTCGATATCAAGGAAGAAGGGTAAACAACATTCTCTTTGCAATAACTTTGGCTATATTAGACCTAATATATAATGTTGTTAAAAGTTCCAAAAGTTCGACGATAGTGGCAATTGTAAAGGTAATATGAAGTATGTTATTCTCACGGTTGCATTGGGTATTTGTTTGGACTCATATTGATTAGTAAATGTTTATTCGAATAGAATTAACTTGGTTTGATTCCTTGGTAGAGAAGAAATACATTGTTTGGAATTTTGATGCAAAAATCACAATAAATTGTTAAAAGTAATTTTGATTTGGGATTAGATGGCCTTAGAATAATATTTCTCTTTGGGCATAAATAGATATTTTACTAAATTTATTTTTGAATAATTAAGTTGATTCCTTCTACGATTAGTTAGTTTTTAAGAATCAAAATTTCTCTTTGCATGGCTATAACTAGAATGCTTGATCAGGAGTTATCCTAAATAACTAATTAGCTTATGTTTAGGAATCATTGTATGTTAAGGCTTCTATTTGGCTATAAATAGAGATAGTAGGACTTATTTAAATAACAAATGACGCTTAAGGTATTGATATATCGAAAGAGAAAATATAGAGGAAATAAGATTAAGAAGTAAGAAATAAGGTTAAGTTTCTAGGGTATTCTTGGGACTTCTCTTGTGTAATATCTGAGAGATTTTTGAGACTTCTCTGGTGCATTCTCGACGATTGAGGCAATTAAACTTTTAGCACGTCCTGTAATTCTTGTAAACCTTTTTCAGTTGTGATTTCACTCTTCCATTGTTTTTATTTTATTTTCGGATGTTAAATTTCTATTTTATCCTTGTGCACTCTATTTGATGTGAATTTTATTTATCTAGTAGTTCACCGCAAGTTCGTCATTGTTGTCATAATGCTGTTACCAGTATGGTTCTTGGGGAATATTTACTTTGGGGGGGGGGGGGGCTTGTTTCTGCATTTATTGCAACATTACTTATAACACAACATTACAAGAAGTCATGGCCTCATGTTATAGTGTCGTGATATCACAAGAGGTAGTGAGACATCGGTTTTGGTCAGTCCGTGTCATATATAGCAGTGTAGCACTGCAAAGAGGTAGCCTCATGCTGAGAGAGAAAGATGTAGAATAATACTACAACAGGCTAAGGCCTGATGCTATAGTGGGATGATACCAGTAAGGTAGTGAGACCTCGGGTTAATAAAACTATTTATCTTAGAGAAGTAAGACTTCTAGCAATATTTTTATTTAGCATTCATTTGCCAGTTTGTTGTTTGTCTTCTTCACTTTGATCCAATTGCATATTCATTATAAATATCAACATTTGAGAAGATAAAAATCAAAATTGATTTCGTTAACCAATAATATCACTTTAAAACTTAGATTGGTTCTAAAAATATTCCCACATATGATAGTGCAGGGTTTACTTTGCTATTTTTTTTTTCTCCAGCACGTGCGGGCTCACTTAAATCGTGTGTCTCCCCGCACACGATTTTTAGCCGGTCGTCATATTGTTTTAGACTCTTCGTGCGGATCTTGTCCGCACTGGATTTTTTATCATTACCCCACACGCACACCTCGTGCACTCCGCGGCTCCAGAGCCTCACGGGACAGCCGACATCTTTCGACGCAGGCAACTCAACGCCTCGCTTCGTCCACGATGCCGAGGCGCCCCGACGTCTTCACGACGCCTACGATAACGGTGCCAGCCAGCACCGCTTATATGCACGACGTCCTTACGACGTCTTCTCGACGCCCTTACGGCGCTGCACGACGGGCCGCACGGCGGCCGTCGTTTATATCGTGGTATAATGGTGCCGGTGCTCGACCGTCCATGCGGCGCCCTAGTTGAGTTTCATGCACGGGCGCCCATTCTAACCCACGCCAGCTCAGATCGTGGCCATTTTTCGTTAGTCTACGATGTTGTTGATGCCCCACATCGCACAGGCCAGGCTCATCATATCCCCATTTTCCATCATGAAGTTAATAGTTTGTGATCATGTATATAGTCATTACCAAGACAGTTATACCAAACAAGTACATTTCTCTAGTGGAATAACATTAGTAAGTAACACAATCCTCCTAGCTAGCTTTGGAGGCATCTTTATCGATACATAGAATGAGATCAGATCAATATGCAAGAAAAATATGGGCAATCATCTGTTATTTCACACCATGAAATTAAGTGAATTTCAATTACAATCGCAATGTTATTTGTACAAAGTAGGTGTCACAATTACAAATTCCAAGTCTGGGAATGATTCTAGCTTTCTTAATCTCGGTACTTGGTTAAGTTGCCTGGACCCCTAGGGAAGATGGGCCTCGCGTTATTTTGGTATGCTGCACTGAGGGGAGCTTGCAGAGCCTTTATTTGATCGGTCGACACTGATCTCACCTAATAAATTGACAGTCCAAATACAAGAAATTAGATGAAGGTAGAAAAATATATCAAACCGTTCAAGTTTCCATGCTCAAACTAAGTACGTTGTGTCAACATACGAAGAAACATATAGATCAGAGGTGAAATAGAAGATGCACCTTTCTTGAGATGAACCAAAGGACACCTTCTTTGCAGGGAGGAATAGTTGGGAGCCGACATATCCGTAGTATTTGCCACCAGCTTTCTTCAAGTTCTTTGTCTTTAGGTTTTCTTCTATCAGAATTTGTGCTTCTTCGTCATCTCCCACAGTTATCTTCTGCCAGTTTCTGTAGGGGTCCCTTCAACTGTCAAGAGACCAGTTATGTTTAGCACAATCTATCTTAATGTTATATTCTCTGACCACTTCTTCTCAAGTTACAACATGCTAGTAGCATCACCAAGAACTTCACCTTATAAGGAATGTATCTGTGCTACCAGCTTATAAAGGATTGACACAATGAGTTCTTTGCCACCTGATCCTGGTGGACATCTGGACCTCCAGTGGGTATCTGTCAAAGTTTATTGAGGTTAGCATAAAGACCGAACGAAGAGGGAAATGAAGGCCTACAAAGTAGGCTAAGGAGGCATTCTTAAGTAATTAAAGGATCCTAGTAATTTAATGTACATCAGGTGAGTTACAGGAAATGCTTGAACTTATAAAGTGTCTAACACAATCTTGCAAACATTCATGAACCAAATGTGTTGCAAGGTTTCATACAGGTGTGTCCAAGTTAATTAGCCCAAATATCCTGACTATTTCACATCCTTTAATGATTCAGAAAGTAGCGAATATTATAGAAAAACGACAATTTCTAGTTTACCTTACAAATCTAATATTCAGTGAGTGCTTGTAAATTAGCATCTTAAGGAGAAGTTGAAGTTTGTCAACTGCAGAATGCTGATAACAATTTGATATTAACATAACATCTAGGAATGTAACGCTATCACTGATACGGGATTTAAGAAAAGAAAAGGGATACATACTGCTTATTGTCAATGGTGTGCTCCGCAGGCGTATGAAACCTAATATAGTCCAGATGTATGTGTGATTAAATGATGCGTAGCCATCATTAGGTTGTAATTTCAACTGCATAAACCATATCAAAGCTGTCAAAGAAAACAATTGTTCTAAGGAAATTAAAACTGTAACCCATATGTTAATACCTACAAATCAAGATGGTGAGCAATTGCACCAAAGTAATTACTGTGCATGAGAAGGTAGAGAGACTAAGGAATACAAAACCTCAATGTGTGGCAGTGTTGATGAGGACAGTGTGGTTTACGAAAGGCGAATAAGCCCGTTCCAAGATTTCACATCGGAAGGCTTCACGGCTTCGTCCTGCTCAATGTGATAGGAGACTGACGGTTTCCGTCAGAGCATTGTTTGTAGTCTGGGCTCAGGCTAGCCCAGTTGCCAGGGCCAATCGACCCTGTGTAGCCGAATTTGGGACCATCTTCGCGGTTCTTGACAATCAGGAAAAAAAAATTTTAGGGGAAAACAAGAATTAAGATTGCAATAATGATTTTTCTTTTCCATCCTCTTATTCTTCTAAGGGATAATTTTAGTGAAAAACTCATAAAAATTGTCATATTTCATTGACGCAGTCATGCAAACGTGGGGAAAATATGACCAATGTGACATATCACATGTACATGTTGAAGCATTGAGAAGGAAAAAAAAGGAAAAAAAAAAAGGAAATGGCTATCGCTATTTTCGTTACAACTAACAATAAAAAATATTGTATATATGATCTCATGTTGATTCAGTCTTTTCGCTTCATAAAAGTTACATGAGATCTTATTCAGAAGATGGTGTTCAGTTTACAAGTATATTACTGATTGTTAGAATGATATTGAGAGGACTGTGTGTATACCATACAAAGAAATTGAAGAAATGAGAATTAATTTTGACGGGATGCATGCATGAACGACAGTAGAAAAAGAAGAAAATGAGGAATAATTATATCGAACACATCATCAAAGATGGATTCATTACACTAGCGCCTGCCGATGCAAACAAAGAAAGAAGTATTCCAACGACAGTATAATCTTTTCGGGAGTCATAGTAGTTTTTCTCTCTATCTCCTTCCCTTGGAGTTCCTATGAAAGAAAAAGGAGATATTGTTCTTAGGAGGAAACAAAAGGGCGGTATTATGCACGAGAAGGAAGCTTGTGGTAATAGTTTTACTCTCCTCTCTCTCTCTCCTCTCTCTCTCTCTCTCTCTCTCTTTCTTTTGGTCAGTAATAGTTTCATTTCTAACCTCTTACTCTCCCTAAAATAGCATAGGCTCCTATATATTTAGAATAAATTGCTCGTCCGCATTTCCCTCTTCATTACCGGTCTATAAATAAACAAAATGCATTGTAGTTGAAAGTTGAATCAGCTTTGGACATAAACTAATCAAATGACAGACAGCGAGTTGCCACAATGTTAGTTTCTCTATTGTAAGAGTTTGAATTTGCCTGAAAATGTGTAATATCAAGTTGCTGAATAGGTCAGCGTAAGAGCATAGGAGAGTTGCTCAACAATTCTTTGAATAATTACTTGCCCCCCTTCGCCGTTGGATGGCACAGCATCGCGTGGGCCACGCTCGATCCGATGGTGCAAGAGGACGGGCCCATGGCACGGACGAGGTGGGCGATCGCTCTAGGCCCCAATTTTGGAAGGCCCATAATTTTAAAATAGATTAGGTATATCATAATAAAATAAAAAGATCCACATCCGAAAACCAAAGCCAGCGCTACAATATGAAAAAAAAGATAGCTTGATTGATGATTTTAATAGCTAATTGACGACTTTGCTGGTAAAAATGCTAAAATAAATTTATTTATATGGAAAAGGGCCAAATTATAGATGTTGCCCTAGGTCCCATAAACCCTAAGACCGGCCCTGGACTTTGGCTGGGCTCCACACGAACGATATCTTGATCTAACGCCGTAATATATATATATATATAATTATATATATATATATAAAAATATAATATATATATTATATAT
>JANAVB010035792.1:0-7500 GCA_029216955.1 Iris pallida
CTTAGGCCCCCACTCATCCACTCTTGGCCACATGGCCTATTTATCATTCTTGGCCGCATGCATCAAATGTGCTGGCCGCATATTGTTTAGTGACTTGCTGGCCGCATGTAATAATTTTTCTGAGCCACATGAGTCTCCCACAGTCCCGGCCCCTTCTAATATTTAATTACCATATGAATGCTTGTGCAACATTAATTTTCCTGACACGATGGTGACCCGTTGTGGTGCACTTTTGACAAATGACATGACATGATAGTGGCTCCACGTGGCGCACTCCTGACAAGTAAACTTGACATGATAAACTTGACATGATAAATGGACATGATAAACCTGACATGATATATCTCGATATGCTGTTGTGACGGCTTGACATGACAAGAATAAATGACCTGGACACCGTGGACGATTGTGCTTGTACAAATGAACCCGTCTTGTCTTACATCATGTCTAGGACAGGGACCCTTGAGTACCACGGTCAGGGGTACCTACTAAAAAGGACTAAGGCTAATTACTAGAATAATCCAATAGTCATGAAGAGATCTCCAGCTACAGGCAATCTCGTTACTGGACGCACTTGTGGATTTGTAGCCTGCCTACGAGTAGGGCACATTTCAGCATACTTTCATGTGTTGCACCCTTATTGTACTAATATTTGACTTGGGTAACCTGGATGGTCTGCAGGGCTTGTGGCTGTGGAAGAATCTCGCTACATCTTGCTAGTAACTAGGCCTGTGATAACCCTAGTTAGTTAAAGTATCAAGCCGTACTTATTGCTTGGCCGTGAAATTGGATGGAGTTTAATCAGTCTAGACTTGTCTTGATCCTGTACAAGATTGTTAAATAACCTGATTTCTTTATCTTGTCGATAAATAGTGGGAAACCAAGTTCCGTTCAGACGAAGGTTACAACCTCGGTCCTTATTTGATTTACGGGTTGTAACCTGGTTATCTGAATAGTCCCATGGTTATCTCATTGTATATCACCCATCATTTCCTTAATTACTGTCTTTTATTATGTAATTATATTCTTGTGCTAATTTGCTGGTTTTAGTTCCTAAGTGAAGCCTCCTTTGTGGCACTTGCTCTCTCTGGGGTCTGACCCAGCTGGTTTTGTATAGCCAGATTCGGAGCAGCTCCAGAGGATCTACCTGTTTTCCAGCCAGATGGTGACCACTAGACGGAACCCTGGCAACGAGTGGGTTTATTTTGGCTCTCCCACTCTATTGTAAAAATATTTTTGAGAAGTTTAGCGGTGAGCACGTGTTAGCTCGTATTTTACCTTTATTTACTGTCTGCCTACGGGCTGTAACATGATTGACAGATCCTAGGGTTGATCATGTATGACTGAAACTCTTGCTAGTCCTCATTTTGTAACGAATAGCTTCATGATCAGCTGAATATGTAATATTTGGGACGCCTTACTATTGTATATTTGGTGATCTTACATCTTGTAACATTTTCTTACTTGCTTGTGATTGAGACACTAGGCTTGTTCATGACCATAAGAGACTGTTGGTAGTTAAACCCTCATATATCTAGACAGCCGTGACCATATAGTGAGGTGGATTCCATTTATTATACGTAGCTGGCATGTATGCCCCCGCTCTCCAGTATTCTGGTTCTGGGGCGTGACAATCATGACATCAGTGATCGGAAGAGAAAATTTGTCCTTGGGATAAGCTTTATTAAGATCTCTGAAGTCGATGCAAACTCGGACCTTCCCTGTTTTCTTCATAACTGGAACAACATTAGCCACCCAGTCCGGATGTTGTTCTTTCTGACGAAGCCACATGCAATAAGCTTCTTGACTTCAGCTTCTATGGCGTCCATCATGTCAGGTCAGAATCGACGATGTTGTTGTTTGACTGGCCTCACATTCGGCAGGATGTTGAGTTTGTGAGTAGCGATATGGGGATCCAATCCCGGCATGTCTTCATAGCTCAGGCGCATATATAAATGTATTCCTTAATAAGTTGAATCAGTTCTTGTTAAACCGTTTCAGGGAGGCTTTTGCTGACGAATATTGGTCTTTGGGAGGCTTCGTCTCCAACATCGACTTGAACCAACTGATCTTCGGTAGGCGGCTCATGTTGCTCGAAACGAAGCTTCCATTGAGTATCCATCCTTTGTGCCCAAGGATCAGATTCAGAGGCTTCGCAAAGTCTTCGTCGTCTTCCGAGAACTCGATAGTTGCCATATTGGAAGATAGAGTCACTCGATGGACATCCTACAATGGTATCAGAATCCCATGAAATAGAGTCAGAAGAGTTAGATCGTTCTTCTTTATCGGATTCGGAGGCTTCTGGAGTCGGAGCTGACGAGGTATAACCCAATCCTCGCTTCGTTTTGTTGTAATATTGTTGTGACTTTCCTTTTGGAGCAAGGATACGAATAGAAGTTCACCTTCCTTTGCCACCATTGAGACCAACTTTAAAATTATAGCCCATCCTTTGAATGATATCTTTTGATTGTTGACTATAACGACGTAGTTGAAGTCTTCCGTTATCTTGATTTTCTTATTCATTATCGGCGTGATTTATGTTCTGTTCCTTTACTAAAAAGTAAAAAATTCATCTTTCTTCCTGGAATGAACTAAGAAGAAGAGTCTTGCATTGGTTCGAGCAATACTTCATCTTGGAGAGGTTGAACTACCCCTATTGTAAGTGGTTCGAAGTTATCTAACTTTTAAAATAATATCGAGTATAATAAAAAATATCAGTATACTGTAAAGAGATGCTACTTTATTTTTTTACATCATTATTTACAACAGGATTCTTGGCCTTAACAGAAGGCTTAGTAAGGTTGATAACCAAAGGAGGAGAAGAAGAAGGCTTGTTACGACGAAGGTCAATAACAAGAGGCTCAGAAGAGGTGAGCTCACTCTGTTCCATTTTTACAACAGGCTGTTTGTTATGAGAGGAAAGATGGATAGTCAATGTATGAGAAGAAGATGGACGAGTAGTACTCCTTTGATGGGATTATGAGAACATCTTTTGAGGTGTCTTTTTGATCTCCTCACTATCCATCGCCAATACAATCTTCATAAAATCTTCCTTGTACATCCGAAATCAGTACAATATGCTTCAATGCCCCTGAAAGGATTTAGGTTAGCTACTTCCTTCCGGACTTCTCCATTGACGTCTACATATTTGAAGCATTGGGGGAGAGTGGATGGTACAATGTTATGCTCATGTAGAAAGGGTCTTTCCAGCAAAGAATTATAAGAGCCATGATTATCGATCACGTAGAAAGTAACCTTTGTACGAAAATTGCCTATTTGAACTTTCAGGCGAATCTTCCCTAAAGGTTCACTTTTTCCAGAATTAAATCTCAAGATTGTCGTAATGGTTGTTGAATGATTATGTACAAGAATCTTTAATGCATCTAGTAAAGTCTTTGGCATGATGCTGAGCGCAGACCCAGGGTCGATCAAGATGCGATCAACTTTATGGTATCGACATATCCCGTGAAGTAGATGGATCGGTCATGACGATTATCTTCCAACATCATATTATCTTGTGTAAAGGTGATGTTGGGCACCAGCTCCATCACACTATGACAATGAAAGCATGTTGCAAGCGCCTCCTCTGGGTTCTTGAGGAGTGTTAGACAAGTATTAGCTTGCATCAAAGCTTCACTCAACGTTTTTCGAGTTTCCTTCGAGAGACGGAGTAGTTCAAAAATTGATAACCTTGCTGGGGTATTAGCCAGCTGAGCCAATATATCTAAGTTATATGGCTTCTCGTGTCCCAGAGCTGGAGTCTTCTTTAATACTTTATCAAAGCGGACAAGCTGCTTTCCTTTGTCGGCTGTCGTCGGTTGGGAAGAGTTGGTTCCACTGGAGGTGATAAAATCGATGGAAAATTGACAGTAGGAGAAGATGATACTGGAGGAGCCTCTGGAGCTAGAGCCGGGTTCTCTTGACCTTCTGAATAGTCTCTCAGGTAACGTCTCCCAGACCTGGTACCAGTTAAGGCCTCTTCTTCGGAAACAGGTTCGAAGGACACCATATTGCAACTTTTTGCCTGGATCTTACTTTTGAAAGGTTTCTTTCGGCAAGATGAAGAGTTTGTCCAGTAATCCAAACCAACACGAGATTGGTAGTGTGAAAGGCATAGAGAAATACAAGAGATCATTTTCCATTGTTCGGGCCAGGAGCCTTTTGTAGATCATATCCCATCTTTTTATGAGTTCGCAAGATTGTTGACTGTATATATGGAAGGCTGGTTGATAATTGGTTTCTAACTTTGGCAGCGTTGTCTCAGAAGAAGAAGAAGGATCTACCGCTGAGGTGAAAGTGGTAGTTAAAGGTGGAGGGCAATGTTCACCTAACGAAGTCATGTGACATGACTTGTATTTGGTTGCTTTCTTGGACTTTAAAGAAGGTGATTCAAAGTTAGCCACTAAATCAGGATGAATCCACATAATCTCCCCTTTATCAGTAGACAGAAGAACCAGACCATCAGTTCGTGCAGTGGAGATTAACAATCTTCAAAGTAGTTCTCGGGATGGGAACGACGCCGTCCTGCATAAGTTGAACGAGAAAATTGCCAAACTGTAGAGAGACGATGTTAGCCGTTACAGTCTTTTCGTCTTGTTGGAGAGTAATTGCACCAGAATTAACCATCTCCTGGATCTTGCCTTTAAGTACATAGCATGCTCGAGTCGATGTCCGATAAATCTATGGTAAACACAATATTTAGGATGGTCAGTTTTACCTACTTCTTTGGCTATTTTGCCTCTTGCAGTAAAGTTTATTGCTCTTGATTAGACAATTAAAGATACTCATGACATCATCTTCATCAAAGGAGTCTTCTTCTTTCGGACGAGGTGTCTCTGTGGTGATGCCGTTGGAGTACGTGTTGACTGACCTATATTGACGGCTAGAGTTTCTTTACCTTTGACATTGATAGCCAAAGTCTTTTTCCTTTGCGGTTGTTATGACGGCCGCCGTTATTTGGTGTAGCATGTTCATCTTTGTCAAGATTAGGCATCGGAATACCTAATTGTTTGAACTTGTCAGCACTTTCTTCTGCTGCTTTAGCATTCACTATGAAGGCCAATCCTGAAACTGTGTCGATCCAGTCCACATGCTGATTATAGGCAACAGATTTGACTTACAAGTATCTATAGTCAAAGCATCTGGAGTTCCGAGAGACATTTTGAGTGCCTTGCGGCGGAATCGTTCAATGAACCGTTCAGTTGTTTCATGTTGTCGCTGCTTAATTTTAATGAGAGTAGACATAGTCATGTCGTTGTTCTCTCAAAATTATTCCAGGAACATTTGTTTGAATCCAGAGAAAGAGGTTATACAACCATCTGGCAAACTACGGTACCAGTCGTAAGCTGCACCTGCTAAACATCCGACGAACACCCTAGTGAGTAGAGCATCATTTGGCTGTAGTTGATAGTCATTACCTCAAAGTGATTGAGGTACTGACTTGGAGATGTGCTGCCATCAAACATCAATAGTAGTGGGTTTATATTTGGAGAAAATTGAACTTCCTTCCACTCTATAGGATAAGGCTGCTTGATCCCATGCTTCTGCAAGCCGTCTTTCTGCTTGAAGGCCTCAAATTGAGTACATAAAAGTTTTACGGCCTCATTGGTATCTCCCGATGATTGTTGAGCAGTAGATTAATTTGATATGTTAGGAGGAGGTACTGCATGATAAGTACCACTTCCAGCACCAGATTGATTTGGAATAGCCTGCACAGGTATGGAAGTGGTGTGAGAAGACTGTACCCCAGACCAATGTTGACAAGAGCTGATGTCATTACAGGTTCTGTTGAAATTAGATTCGCGACCTGTGGAACCATATGTTGTGTCATAATTACATCATATGCCTGTCATCATCTCAACCATGCTCTTGACTGTTAGAACTGGAAGCATCTTGATCTTCTGTGATGACATAAGCAGTCACTTCTCTAGCTATCGAAGACGAGCTAATAGAAAAGATGATCCTTTCAGAACTTTCACTATCAGCATCAAAATCATATAAGGAACTACTCCCAATAAGTGATAGGGATGTCCTTTTGACTGAAGGAATCTCGATTTGAATCAGGAAGATTCCTTTGACCGATTATTTCTTAGTCGGAAGGAAGATTCCTTTGACCGATTATTTCTTAGTCGGAAGGAAGATTTTTTTGACCGATTGTTTCTTGGTCGGAAGGAAGATTCCTTTGACCGATTGTATCTCGGTCGAAGAAAGATTCCTTTGACTGATTGTGTCTCGGTTTCTTGATCTGGTATATGGTATACTCCTTCGCCGGATTCATGAATCCGATCTAAGTATTGTTGACTAGGATTGCGAGATGCATTACGTCTCGGGCGCTTTCCACCCCCAGTGCTTCGAGACGTCATGTTGACAGAGGCATACAACAATTCATCTTCATCCACTATCATCGGTTGAGGAATTTGAGAGTAATTCAGACGGTCGAAGACAGACCGTTTAGCTAATTGACAACATTTGATAACTACCTCATGGTGATGGTTACAGTGATGTTCTTGGGGTTGCATTACTGATGGATAAGACAAATTTATGATCTTTCGCTTCTGTTAAGAATTTTATGGAGATCAGTTACAACATCAGGATGAGAAGGAGTCGAAGGAATATATTCTTTAATGATATTAGGAACATGATTTTGATTTTTGAGATATTCTATTCCTTGAGTGTACAAGGAAGTGCTGAGTTGGTTAGCATAGTTAAAGGGGTTCTTGACTTCAGAAGTCTGCTTATGGTGCAAGTTAGCCCCTAGCGCAGTCTGTTTACATTTTGCTGAAGTAGGTGTTGACTAGCGCCTGTTGAGATAGGTGTGCTGGTCAGATAGATTTGCTACTTGTGTATCTGTCTGAGATACTAGCAACTTACCCTGCTTGGATCTTGAGATGCACAGAGTTGGAAGATCTGGAGTTGCATTCTTGGGATTTGGCACAAAACTCACTTTCTTAGCAGAGATTTGATTGTCTCTGTTCAGAGGAGTAAAATTCTGCCCAAAAGAGTTTTTACACTGACTGGCACATAGGCGCCACCAGAGATAGTTCTACCGAGTCATGGACTGGAGAAGAATTAGAAAAGGTCAAATGACGCTTTCCTTTATTTTGCAACGAGGTTGGAATAGGTGTATTCCTTTCCAAGTTCAAATTTGGAGGAGTAGCTAAAGAGCATTTCCCTTTGTTTTGTGGCTGAGAGGCCACAGGCGCCGGTTGCGGGGTTGAGAAAAGGCCAAAGAGCGCTTCCCTTTGTTCTGTCTAGCACTCTCGCTAGATAGGTTCTTCCACGAGTTCAGAACCAGAGAAAATGAGGGAGTAGCCAAAAGGCATTTCCCTTTGTTCAAACCGAAGAAGCAGTAGGCGCAGGTTGCGCAGGAGTTCTGGTTGGCAGAGAAGCAATCTGCGCAAGTTGCGCAGGAGCCTTGGTTGGCAGAGAAGCAATCTGCGCAAGTTACGCAGAAGCCATGTGTCACGACCCGCACCCGCTTTTCGGATACGAGACGTGTCC
>JANAVB010035792.1:12500-73188 GCA_029216955.1 Iris pallida
TAAAATGTCAAATAAATATTTGATTTATCAAACCAAAATCAATCCATAATAATTTTTTTTAAAAAAAATAATTCAAGATTTTATTAAAATATTATAAATGCATTTGATCGAATCTAAATATAATACAATAATAATTTAAATGAATAATATGTTTATCAAATGACTTGGAAAAAAATATGGTATATATTATTTAAACAATACATATCTTTGTTAGTCCAAGACTAAATCAAACCAATTATAATATAACAATTAAATTTAGTTGATAATTAACATTAGCAAATAATTTAAATAATATTTTATAAATTCTAAATAAAAATGATTTGAAAAAAAATTCTACTGCAATCCAAATATGTTTTATAGTGGTAAATAAAATCTATTTTCTAACCAAAATAAAACAAAATAATAATTTTGAAAGTAGGGATGTGGGTTTACAATTCTACCCACCTTAAAATATTTCGTCTCCAAAATTTCAAAGAGCACGATTAGGCACGATTATGAATCAAAATGTTTAATTGATATGAATAAAACGACGAATGGTATAATCAAGGGAGTGTTATGATTCATGATCTAATTAGTCACGCGTAAAAATGATAAAGAGAATAAACAAAAGGATAGTGCAATTTGGTACGACCAGTATTCGGTCAAATGGTCTAGTTGACAAGCAAATATTTTTTATGAACGATCAAGGGTGAAATGGTTGGGCACGATCAATCTACGGTCAGCGTGGTTGAGTCATTACCAGCCTTTTAAGGAATGACCAAGGTTCTCGATGAATTCTAAACATGATTTTAGTCGTATTTAAGATGCAGTCACGATCAAGGCTAATCGTGTAAGTCATCCAAGCAGGGTAAAAATAGAAAGTCGGCACGAGCATGATCATGATCAAAATAGTCATGACCATAGTTGAAATGAAAGTATAACCTTAGCTATGGTTTAGTCTCGATAAAATGGTGTAAGATCGATCAAAATTGAAATCATCTTGGTACGAACAACTAGTTTGAAAATTATTTAGGCACGATCATGGAATTGAATTCTAGGATGACAGACGAATTGGCACGATCAAAATTGAATCGAATAGTTTGATCATGATCAAAAAGTATTTAAGGATGATCCAAATTGAAATCGTTCTAACACGGTCGATCGTGTAGGCATGATCATAGAATCAAACCTAGGAAAGGATACGAATTTGACTCGACCGAATTACAATGAAAGGAGTCTAGTCATGATCAAAATTGTTCAAGGATGATCAAATCCAAAATTGTTTCGATATGCTTAGGATATTTATCTATAATTATTTAGGCACGAGTTTAGAATCAAATTCTAGATAAGTTTAGGAACTCAGTCAAAATTACATTAAAAGATGACAGTCTGAAAAATAGTAGGATAAAAAAGGAAGGAAGAATTACCAGTTTATTGAGAAGGTTGTGATTAAGCACAAATCAATTTGAAAACTTAATAGTTATATGCCAATAAGACGTAGTCTCTATGGTATTCGAAACTCGTAAACATAATCGAAGTCATTTTACCAAGAATTTATGCCTCGCCAGTGTACAGCTAGCTGCAATAAACTCTTGATTCCATGACTCAAGCAAGGATACGGTAACGAATACATTATCAACTCTATCCAATCTGGACATAACAACTTAAAGACGAAGATAGGATGACCAAGATATAGTTTTGACAACATTCGATAACTTATACTTACTCGAGATTACTTCAACTTAGGGATCATGTCTTGCCAGTGCGCTGCTGGCTGCAGTGAACCCACAATCTCCATAAGTCAAATAAGTGACGACAGTGCGCGGCTGTCTGCCATCATAAGTCACCGATCATCCTTTCAACTACATCCTTAAAATCTCAATGGAGGTTCAAAAATCCTGAAACACATTGACTATGATAGAGAAAGCTAAAAATTTGAACAAATTGATCATTATAGGAAAGTGTATGTATCCATCCTTGAGGGGAGGTATCAGTCTTGAAAATTAAAAGATTGATTAGGAAAGACATGGTCGAAGGCAAGATAAGTAAAAAATCTTATAATTCTCATTTCACGGATATTCAATATTCAACGATTGAGAGGACACTTTCGAATTCAAAAACTTAACTCGAGATTAATAGACAATTGAGGGGGAAAGTTATTTTTAAAAATAATTCCTTAGATCCAAGGAAAAGAATATAAGTGATACAAACTTATGATATGGCGATATTTAGAAAAGACATAAGATAAAGTTGTACAATTGGTCATGATTAAAGGAAAATGGCCGAGGGTAAAAGAAATATAAACTTAGATTTATATTCCTCTAATATTCAGGATCGAGGGAAAAATATGTATAAAGCACTATGTCTACCTATTATGAACATATTTATACACAGGTATATATGTATAGCCTAAGTAAATCCCCAAAATCCCATAATATCATTCTAAGAGAAGGTTATCCTATTTCCAAGTAAATATAAATTTAAATAGCAATAATATAGATATTATATTCAATATATAATTTATAGAAATTATTCCCAATACTAGAAATGGACTACCAAAATATATATACACATCTATGCATCTACATGGACGACGTTGGTCGCACTATATGACCACCAGGACTTGGGTTGAGTTCGGGCTAATTTGGAACAACCGGGTCTTCTAAAAGGTCAATAATCTTAATAATAAATAATTAAATTATTCCTAGGGTTAGGTCACGATTTGGCCTGGTTTTCTTAGTTAGTGCACACCTATAGCTCGGCCTCCTCTACCATGGCTAGAACACTAGTCAAGGCACTCGACCACACTCTCAGTGCCAAAATTCTTAGTCATCTTGCACTCCAAAACTTAACCGTGACTAAGGCCTTCTATACTGAATATTTATAAAATTCTAGAATCACATTTTAATTCTAACAAGTAAAATAGAAGGATATTTTTTGAACTTTCGGGAAGATGCTACGAATTTACCCTTCTGAGAAATACCGTCGAATCAAAATGCGATAGTGTATCCTGAGAGTCACCTAGTGAGGCCTATGTAGCAACCTTAACTATCCCATGTCAAATAAAATTAGGGACTCCTAATCCTAACCATTCTCTTAAAATTGATTTACTCCTAGTTGTGAATGAGCATTTCTTAGTCGCAGGCTCGTAGTAGTACGACTAATATGGTACTACCACGAGTTCGCACAATTTACGAAAACTGACCTGCATGGGCCACCATAAAAACTTGTCACGACCCGCACCCGCTTTTCGGATACGAGACATGTCCAAGCCAGCCTACGCCGCAGAGTCGACGGTAGAATGCTGTCAAGCCCGCAAGAAATAAATGCTCAAAATAAACTTTATTGCTCATTCACATTTCTAAATTTATTATAACATTTACAACATTTATATTTGAAGGAAAATACAGTGTCTCACATAATAGTAAAGTCAGCTAGTTCCACTATCTAGGTTGACCTCAGCATACCCATGTCTTTCCAGTGCCAAGAGTGATCGCGGCTAAACCTGAAAAATATTGGTTTTCAGTCAGGAATGGAACAAGAACACAAATCGACGATAATGCAAAAATATAATAGAATTAACAAGACATGAAAATAGCATATAAGAGATGAAAACTAGAAAGTAACAGATGACACGACAAGTGGTAAAGAAGACAAGGAATGCAAATAAAATACAACTATCTATGTGATGTGAAATATTAGTTTCGACATATGAACGGCTAGATGGTAAATCCAGCACCCTGTACGTGTCGTGTGCAGCTGCTATTCTCCACGAAAGATACGGGGGATAGTTCTGGGTAGTCCACATGTCTACTAAGATATTTTTCCTTCCGACTACTCCGTGTGACGAGCGTGTCAACAAGCAGTAAGACATATGTATAAGCATGAAATAAAAAGACTAATATGAATCGAAAGCAATCATAAAGTGTACTTGTCTGAGGTCCTTAGCTGGTAAAACCAATAATACTATACCACTCAATGAGCCACAATCAGTCAACACATGCAGAAGTCTCCAGATGCTGAAATAAACAGTATCAACGCTTTCAGAATAGTCAAATTAGCTAGAATTGCCTGTCCTTAAGTCCAATTCTGGATACAGGGACAAGACGGTAATTTTGGTTCAAAATGGTATCCGCCGTTGGACCCGCTTTGCACCAAAAAACGTACCAAAATCTACGATCTCTAAATTTGTCAAACTATAGTCTACAGGTCCGATTTTCCGATACGAACCCAACCGTATGTCCAAAGTTAGATTCCGACGGGCCGTGCACAAAATCGTCCGTTGAGTCGGATCGTGGGGCCCGCAAAATGGCAGTTCGATTCAACTATCTCAGAATTGGACCAAACTTGGCATACAGGACCAAAAAAATGATACGGTCCTGTTGGCAAAAGTTTTGTCTCGATCTGACGAGCATGCACAAAGTAATTAAGAAATTTGCACAGAGACCGATACGGTAAATTTTGACAGATACGCATCAAATTCGTCGTACACACGCGACCAATTTAAATTTTGTCAAAGCCCATACGTCCACGAAGCCAATACGCACCTTTCGATGCTTTCGGTTCGCGACCACGTCGCCCGGATTGGCGGGACGCACGTCATATCAAAGAAATTTCTGGTTTTTAAAACAGGTTTTCGGTAAACTTCGAGATTCGATTTCTCGACACGTAGTCGATGATTTCCAAATCCACAAAAAGAGTTGTGAAGTCCTATATGTTGTCTATAACTGCCTTTAATTAGTTTTCTAAAATTCCTAACATACAGATCATAAAACGCCTGTCAAGTTGGGTCTTTGGGACGGGTTCCTGTCCTGTTTTAAACAGATTTTTTTGGCCACTTTGGCTTCGATTTACGACGCGTATACTACGATCTAAATTAACCTATTTGAAAGGAATCAGAGAGGGTTACGTTGTTGACATACCAGAGAAAACCACATGCAAAACGATCGAGTGATCGTCGCGAATCAACGCCGCGAAGTCCACCCTCCTGACTGCTGCTGTTGTTTTGTTCTCTGTTGCGCCCGGCGCGCGCGTGTACGTGTCTGCCGGCCGGCGGCGCCGAGGGTGGCGCGCGGTGGCCCTGGCGGCGCGCGCGGGGATGGGGTGGCCGAGTGGACGGTTTGGTTGGATAGAGTTAGGGTTTTCCTCCTTCGATCTCTCTATATATTTCATTCGTTCGGTTTTAAACGAAATCGGGGGTTTCCGCTCTGTTGTGCTCGGTTTAACACATTGGCATGTGGCCGGGTCTTGTGGGGGTCTTAGACCTGGGCCGGCTGGTATTGGTAAAATCCGGCCATCCTAAAACCAAACTTGTGTAAAATCATGAGGCCTACTACATGGAACCCTTAGTTTTCAAAAACAAGCAATTTTAGTAGATCAAAACCAAGAAGATCGAAAATACTAGAAACTTAGATCTACGTATAATGAGCCATAGAATTTGAAAATACTAAGTACAAAAGAGGCTTAGGATCTTGAGGAGAAGAGAATGGAACAACAAAATGGGAGTTCCTTCGTGAAGCAAGTTACACTTGCCTAGCTCTCTTCCTGGTAGGTGAAGAAGAGTAATGGTGGGGGAAGGAGAAGAAATAAATGAAGAAGAGTAATGAAGAGAGAGAGTGAGTTGGGAGGCTAATAAAGGAAGGAGTGGGGTGGTAGGTAGGAGTTTGCACTCCAACCCAAACCGAACCAAATCAAGCCGAACCCAGCCAAGAGATATGAAATACGAGTCAAGATACGTACACATATACCAGAATACGTAATACAAACCACAGGCATTACATTTTCTAGCTCTGGCCGCATGGCCTTTCTTGCTTATACGGCCAGGGCCATTTAGGTTGCATGGCCTATTAATTAAGTTGCTTGCATTAAATATTTGCTTGCAAGCTTGCATGCATTTGCATGCAATTTTCCTGAGCCGAATATGGCTACTTGCATTTAATGGCCGAAATGACCATTTGCTATTTTGCTGGCCGTATAGGCTAATACAATGTTAGCCGCATGGCCTTTACATATTTGTAATGCATGTATTAGCTAGCCTAGTATTTTAATGCATTAACATTTAATGTAGCTTGCAGTAGCTTGCATGGTTAATTATTTATGCTTAAATCCTATGCTAGCCGCATAAGCAATGTTTGCTAGCTAGCCGTATGCAAGCATTCCTATGCTAGCCGCATGGCCATTTGCTCACCTAGCCGCATATGGCCATTCCAGACTTTCTAGCCTCATATGGGAGAAAGTTGGCCGCATAGGATATAACTTGGCCGCATGCATTGCTTATATATGGCATGGCCATTATATATAATACATTAGCTGCATGCTCAAGCATTTAATGCATGCATCAGTTGCTTGCTTACATAAATAATTGCATGCATTGGCTTTTTGCATGCGTTAGCTATTTTTGCATGCATGAGCTTTATGCTTGCATGCGTTAGCCTTAGCTAGTAATGCTAGCTGCATGCATTTATATCTTAGCCGCATAGGCCAATCCTTATGGCCGCATAAGGCCATCAGTTATATCTTGGTCGCATAAGCATATTTTTTTGTGCTAACCGCATATGCATTTTTGTGATGGTCGCATAAGCACATTTTTGTGCTGGCCGCATATGTACTTTTGTGCTCGAGCCGCATATGTTCCCCCCCCCCCCGTTAATTGCTTTGGCCACTATTTAATGATTGTGGCCGCATGGCCATTGGCCATTAATTAATTATGGCCGCGTGGCCATCTGTTGATGGTGACCGCATGGCCATTGGCTATTTAATATTTGTGGCCGCGTGGCCACTATTTATTAATTGTAGCCGCATGCATTTTTTCGTGCTTGGCTGCATGTACATTTATATGCTGGCCGTATGAAAGTTTCCTGAGCCGCATGAGTCCTCCACAGCCCTTGTCCCTGCTAATATTTAATCACCACATGAATGCTTGTGCCACATTAATTGTTTCCTGACACGATGGTGATCCGTTGTGGTGTACTTTTGACAAATGACATGACATGATAGTGGCCCGACGTGGCGCACTCCTGACAAGTAAACTTGATATGATAAACTTGACATGATAAACTAGACATGATAAACCTAACATGATATATCTCGATATGCTGTTGCAACGGCTAGCTTGACATGACAAGAATGAATGACCTGGACACCGTGGACGATTGTGCTTGTACAAATGAACCCGTATTGTCTTGCATCATGTCTAGGACAGGGACCCCTGAGTACCACGGTCAGGGGTACCTACTAAACAGGACTAAGGCTAATTACTAGAATAATTCAATAGTCATGAAGAGATCTTCCAGCTACATGCAATCCCGTTACCTGGGCGCACTTGTGGATTTGTAGCCTGCCGGCGAGTAGGGCACATTTCCAGCACACTGTCATGTGTTGTACCCTTATTGTACTAATATTTGACTTGGGTAACTTGGATGGTCTGCAAGACTTATGGCTGTGGAAGAATCTTGCTGTATCTTGCTAGTAGCTAGGCCTGTGATAACCCTAGTTAGTTAAAGTATCAAGCCGTACTTATTGCTTGGTCGTGAAATGTTGGATGGAGTTTAATCAGTCTAGACTTGTCTTGATCCTGTACAAGATTGTTATATTACCTGATTTCTTTATCTTGTCGATAAATGGTGGGAAACCAAGTTCCGTTCAGACGAAGGGTTACAATCCCGGTCCTTGTTTGGTTTACGGGTTGTAACCTGGTTATCTGAATAGTCCCATGGTTATCTCATTGTATATCACCCGTCATGCTTTTCCTTAATTACTGTCTTTTATTATGTAATTATATTCTTGTGCTAATTTGCTGATTTTAGTTCCTAAGTGAAGCCTCCTTTGTGGCACTTGCTCTCTCTAGGGTCTGACTATTACATGTTTAATCTCATATTTTGTATTGGAGATGTGTTCTATAGTGTCTCATATATTTATATTAGTGTAGAGAGTGAGTTCTTGATATATTATGTTATATACTTGTGTTCTTTTGTCTCAAACTATCCAAATTCGTCATAATTTTTATCCACGTTTTTAGTAGCAATAGCAACTTAGAAATGTCATAACTTTTAGCTTAAAACTCCGATTTATCTCCCATTTTTTTTAAAAGAACCGTATCGAAGTTAGCTTTCCATATATATATTTTAATAAGCCAAATTCTTTCTGTAACTTTCTGTAGAATTATTTGAGTGTCAGCTGTACGAAAGACGAACGTGTTTCGGTATTTTTGCAATTTCGGGAGCTTCCGGACACGAAAATGCGATCCGTTTAAAGTTTCGGAAAGCTAATACGAAGAGCTACAACATACTTTAATCCTAGAATTTAATGAATGTCCAATTGGTACAGTATTGGTTTTAAGTAAAAGAGTGACTATACGATATATGTATTTTGTGTAACCTATGAGCCTATGTAGTATGGATATTAAAAGAATATAGAGTATGTAATACATGATATGTTAGATGAATAAAATGATATATATATGATATATATCCTCTTTACATTAATGTATATATATGGTTGAATGCAAGCATGTAGGAATGCAATTAATGTAATATATGTAAGCAATGCATAAATGCATGAATGAAAGAATGATATACAATGCATGCATAAAAGTATATAATGAATGCTAGATATAAATGCAAGGTATATATGTAATGATAGATATGAATGCATAATGTATAAATATTGTAAATGCAATATCAGATTTCATATGTAGACATAGAACCAATGCATAGCTGATATTTAGATTGAATGTTAGTTCATTTTAGGTTGTTCGAACACTGAACTGTCCATGTAAGCATATATACCTTCCTTTTCCTATTGCCAAGCCAATTTTAGTTTTCAATATAGTAGAATGTCTATGAATGTAATGTTAACCTTCAACCCCTTGATTCGAAATGTTAGTTAATTTCAGTATTAGACAATGCATGAGCTGTATGCATATGGGATGTTGGCTTAATGGCAGATTTCAGATAACATGGTTCATTTTATGTGGTTTGTTACAACAGTTTATGGGATAGCTCACTTTAGTTTATATGTAAATGTGGAACTAAACTGAGAATGAACTTCACCCTCTGCACAAGGACACCCTACTCTATATCAACCACCATGCCATGTAACCCTTCTCTAAATGATTGCTATAATATATATAGATTTATGTAAAGTATAGATGCATGTTAGTTATAACTTATATAGTCTCTACTCTAATGTATATAGATGTATACTTGTAGCCATGCATGTTAAGTATAATACATGTGTAATGTAGATGGGTTAGCTTTGTGCCATGTGTAGTGTAAACTCATAACTAGTGTTGATTTCTCTTTTCATGTACACCTCCATGTTCACACACACACACATACACTTGAACACATGCACTTTCATTCTCCTTTTTCCCTATGGATATGTGTACACACACACACACACACACATATATATATATATATATATATATATATATATATATATATATATATATATATATATATATATATATATATATATATATACATATGTGCATGTTGGACTCACATTTTTAGTGTATCCTACAAATATATGAGTGCACTATATTATATTAGATACATTTATGGACATGTGTGTATATATGTGAGATGAATATATAGGTATCCTATATATTATAATATGTGGGTGTATTATATTTTAGATATATATATTGTTATGTATATGATATGTGAAATATATGTGATGTGGACTATAGGGCATAGGGCCTATGTGTATGATATGTATACACCAATGTTGTGTGTTGATAGTCTAGTATGACTTGTGATTGGTGTGTGATGCTAGCCTAGGCTTGGTTAGGCCTAGTGAGACTTGTTAGACTTGTTTGGCTTAGGCTTGACCTAGTTTGACTAGTATAGTTGACTGGAGTTGACCAAGTGTTGACTTTAGTCTAGTTTGACATAGACAGCATGCAGACGCATTGTAGATTACTATTATCATCCCCTGTATACATCTTGACTTGTGTTGCTCTAACTAGGAGTCAGGTACCTCATCTCGGACAGTACATTTACTTCAGACATTCAGATACCAGGCGAGTACATTCTCTGATAGTTCTCTCATTTATTTGTCAATTACTGTACTTCAGTTCTAGTTAGTTGTATGTGATTCTCTATTACAAACACGTATTTCTATTTCTGAATCCATGTATACGACACACATACTTACTCGTCTTATCTCTATTATTCGAATCACCATACGAATCACTATTCGAACCACCTATTTGTATCTTCATGTGCTAGTTGGACTTGTATTCGATTGATGTGTCGGATTTTGGATTCATTTATATTAGATGGGCAGAGAAATACTTGATTAGACATGTGAACATTCCCACTATTCGAACCACCCCCTGTGAATAATATTCGAACGATAGCCATTCCACATCCGGCCAGGTGTGTGATGTGCCGTATTTATCCTTAGCCGTTTACATGTCTAACTAAGTATTTTAAAATACACTTGGAGAATTTATTCGAATCGTTGTTAGAACATTGTGAATCACTATTCGTATCACCTTATTCGTATCACCTTATTCGATTCACCTTATTAGAACAATGATTAGAATCACATTCGACTCATCTTATATTAGACTCACATTGGGATTACACTCGACTTATATTGTACCATCTGAACTCATTATGTTACTCTAATTCAGCTAGATCTTATTTTACAGTCTTCATTGCTATGTTTCTCTTCTTGTTTAGTTACTTACTTTCTTTGTACTTTTTCTGTCTCTCTATATCATCACCTGAAAAATTAAACTGCTATATTCATCAATACAACTGTCTATAACTGCTTTATAGTTCTCTGTCATTTACTCGGGATTTCTTGATGAATTGTACTCGCTCCCGTCCTGACTGGACCTGTTGAAAATTTTACAGAGGATGATGAGGAACCCTGCACCCTTACTTGGAGTTTGCCTAGTTGACACTCGCGACCTGGACCCCTGGGGAGGTTCAGGCAGCTGCTCAGGATGACACCTTGTATAGTGTAGATAGCTTAGACTGTTCCTTCTTTTCATGATTAGCTGTTGTCTTTAATTTCAGAGTTGTATATTTTAGAGATGATGAGACTTTATTATTTTATTCTGCTGTACCTCAGTTGATGATTTCTTATCTATTTCCATCGTGCTACATTCTACCTTAGATTGTGATTGAGTTGTACCTCTGTTGGCCTCCTTTTGGAGAGTATATTCATGTTATGTAGTTATAGTTCATGACCTAGAACAGCGTTCTACCGCCGACACTACGGCGTAGGCTGGGCGTTGTTACGCTCTCGTACCCTCACTGTGGGTGCGGGTCGTGACACGTTTTTAGTGGTGGCCCATACAGGTCGAGTTTATGTAGTGGTATTCAAACTAGGGTATCACTACAGCCTGCAGTAGGATTAGGATATTTTTGGAGGTACTCAATCACATTAGGAAAAATTCTTAATCCGATTCCTTTTGTCTAAAATTGTTGCTTATTGACTTCCCTTGAATATAAACTGTTCTCCTTTGAATTTTCGCTTCATTCTCAGAAATTGTTTCTTGTTTTGATCTGTCTTTATGATGGTTATGAAGACACGATCTCATCGCTTCGGTTCGAGAGATACTATCGAGAGGCTGGCCACCTCTCGTCCTGTTCATCAGAGCCTCAAGACCGCAGCTTCTGTTGTGCCGACTCAGGTTGGCGTTTCTGCTAGATTGGAGGTGCACCTCCGTCTGTACAGAGACTTTTCCCTTTATTTCTGATTTCTTTCAGCAGCAGCGATTCATGCAGCATCAGCAGCAAAGATTTGTACAGTATCAGCATCAGGCTGGAGGAAACCAGCAGGGCGAGCTATCGTCAGGACAGTCGAGGATGCACAGACCGTTGGAGATCTTGCTGCAAGTTCCGTTCTTCTCAATTCCATTCCCGCAATTGTCTTTTATAATTACCTTGAAATCCGATTCCATCTGTTCCTTGTTGATTGATTAATTTTGTCATGTTACTCTTTTGTTGTGTTTATTTTTCTTCTAAGAAAATCATATGGGCTAGGTCGCCTAAATCATGGGATCTAGAATCCTCGATAGTCGTGTTAGTTGGCATAGTGAGGATATGTAGTCAGATTTTGGATGTATTCTCGGGTATGGGAATTTAAGGTTTTCGCCGTCACATGCGGCAGTGCGAAAATTTTAAATACCATGAACCTAGAGGTACGTACCTTAGTCAAGGACTCTGTGATTATCGTAGCCTTGCTCACTAGCATGATGAAGACTCTGGACAACATGATTTTGGACAGACGCATATGATTAACAGATTGTATCTTGAGAAGGTTTAAACATCATACCCTTTTGATTGTTATAAATGACTTAGGAGTAGGAATATTTAGTTTTGTAGAGCTTATTCATAGGTAGTTCCTTCATAGTATAATGGTATGATGACTTGTAGAGTGTCTGTACCCTAGAGGTGATAGTTAGCATTGGTGTTAGAATAGTAACCCATTGCAGATAATTCTCCTGTTATCTATAATACCAACCAGTTACACATAGGATGTTAGTATGCCTTACAGCCTTGATGATTATTACTACTTTTCCTTACCTTTTCCAGTGAGGCACCCATGACCAGAGCCTGCCTTTGAGTATAGTTATAGTTTCACCTAAGACCGAGAGGTCTATTTGCATAGATAGATTGCAGATGATATTGGCATATGGGATATAGGTTAGTTGGTATCTATAGGCCATTGTTGTATAGGGTTATAAACATGTTGTTTAGCCTATACTTGGTTCAGTTTTCCATTTTAGTTATGTTCTCTTCGTGTTGAGTTCATTTGTGTTGATCACCTTTATAGGCAGTATGCAGACCCTTCACTAGATACCATGTCCCCTTAATTTAGACCATTCATCCTTAGCCTAGTTCTAAGCATTGTTTCAGACCCTTATAAGTTTAGTCTGTCTTAACCCTTGGTTGATCAGCCATGTATATATATAGATGATATACTTAGGATATATGTGATGGGTTGTTGTTCTTGAGCATATATATATATATATATATATATATATATATATATATATATATATATATATATATATATATATATATATATATATATATGTGGTATTTGGTATTCATGTGCTTAGCTTGTAGGTATTTAGTTATAGGTGACTTGATAGGATTGGGAAGTTAAGAGCTAGTCTATTATAGAGTTTCTTTTTTGCTAAATTCTAGTTGCCAACACCTAAATAGCTAGCATAGGTAAAACCCTAAGAAGTTGACCAGTTGATGACCAAGTACTTGGATGTTGAGAAATTGACTAGTGATTGACCCTTGACTATGTTTGACCTAGAAGGGGGTGCGATCATCTTAATTTCGAGGACGAAATTTTTATAAGGTGGGTAGGATTGTAACACCCAGTTTTCCAGATGAGGGTAATTTTAAAATTTTATAATTATAATTATTATTTATTGATAATTATTTTATATTATGATTTTTGGTGATTTTTAATCATTTTTAAACTATTTAAAATTATGACTTGTGATTTTGATATTTTACTATTGTTTGGTTTTAATTTCGAGGAATTTGTCACCTCCAGTTTTCAGGAACAGGGATATTTTTGTCATTTTGTATTTTTGAAATATTTTTGAAATTTATTTTATTATTTATGATATTGTTATGGGGTTATTTGAGTCGGGTTCGAATTTCAGCTCAATCAGACTTGAAACGGGGACCCGGGCGTAGTGTTGACTTTAGTGGACCCACACACTAGTTAGACATGGCCCACATGATATTAATTTTAGTCCACATGATATTAATTTTAGTTAGAGGTTAGACTAATTATTATGGATAAGGTTAGTGTGATTAGAGACTTTAGAATGACTAATTTAGCCCCAACCAATTAGCCCTTTCCTAATACTAATAGAATATGTTAGTGGGGGCATTTTGGACCTTACCATAATAGGACAAATAGCCCCATGTGGCCAGCCACTTTGGGAGAGGATAGGCTCAAGTTCATTTCATTATTCTCATCCACACTCTCTCTCTTGTTCTTCCCCAAATTTCTAGAGAGCAATCCCTAGCAATTTCTCCACCAAATCCTTCCATTTCGCCACCAAATCTTCTTCTTTCCTTCTCCATTCTAGCCAAGGAGGAAGCTACCCAAGTTTGGGAAGATTCGGAGCTCGTTCGTGTCCTTTTGGAATCTCTACGTGTCGGTGTCGCTCCGGGAAGGCTTTTCTTCGATTCGATCTACCGGGAGGTATAAATCTGTTCTCCTTTTCATTTCCTCATGCATATAGGTCTATTTTGAACCCATAGGAATGACCCCCATGGTTGTATCTCCATTTGTGTCCATTTCGTGTCCATTTGGAGGTCATAGGAGTGTCCTTTGTGTTGTGGTTGTGTCCATGTGGGAAAACCCCAAATTTGGACACACTATGTGTTGTTGTTATGTATGAATGAATTATTACATGTTTAATCTCATATTTTTTTATTGGAGATGTGTTCTATAGTGTCTCATATATATATATTAGTGTAGAGAGTGAGTTCTTGATATATTATGTTATATACTTGTGTTCTTTTGTCTCAAACTACCCAAATTCGTCATAATTTTTATCCACGTTTTTAGTAGCAATAGCAACTTAAAAATGTCATAACTTTTAGCTTAAAACTCCGATTTATCTCCCGTTTTTTTTAAAAGAACCGTATCGAAGTTAGCTTTCCATATATATATTTTAATAAGCCAAATTCTTTCTGTAACTTTTTGTAAAATTATTTGAGTGTCAGCTGTACGAAAGATGAACGTGTTTCGGTATTTTCGCGATTTTGGGAGCTTCCGGACACGAAAATGCGATCCGTTTAAAGTTTCGGAAAGCTAACACGAAGAGCTACAACATACTTTAATCCTAAAATTTAGTGAATGTCCAATTGGTACAGTATTGGTTTTAAGTAAAAGAGTGACTATACGATATATGCATTTTGTGTAACCTATGAGCCTATGTAGTATGGATATTAAATGAATATAGAGTATGTAATACATGATATGTTAGATGAATAAAATGATATATATATATGATATATATCCTCTTTACATTAATGTATATATATGGTTGAATGCAAGCATGTAGGAATGCAATTAATGTAATATATGTAAGCAATGCATAAATGCATGAATGAAAGAATGATATACAATGCATGCATGAAAGTATATAATGAATGCTAGATATAAATACAAGGTATATATGTAATGATAGATATGAATGCATAATGTATAAATATTGTAAATATAATATCAGATTTCATATGTAGACATAGAACCAATGCATAGCTGATATTTAGATTGAATGTTAGTTCATTTTAGGTTGTTCGAACACTGAACTGTCCATGTAAGCATATATACCTTCCTTTTCCTATTGCCAAGCCAATTTCAGTTTTCAATATAGTGGAATATCTATGAATGTAATGTTAACCTTCAACCCCTTAATTCAAAATGTTAGTTAATTTCAGTATTAGACAATGCATGAGCTGTATGCATATGGGATGTTGGCTTAATGGCAGATTTCAGATAACATGGTTCATTTTATGTGGTTTGTTACACCAGTTTATGGGATAGCTCACTTTAGTTTATATGTAAATGTGAAACTAAACTGAGAATGAACTTCACCCTCTGCACAAGGACACCCCACTCTATATCAACCACCATGCCATGTAACCCTTCTCTAAATGATTGCTATAATATATATAGATTTATGTAAAGTATAGATGTATGTTAGTTATAACTTAAATAGTCTCTACTCTAATGTATATAGATGTATACTTGTAGCCATGCATGTTAAGTATAATACATGTGTAATGTAGATGGGTTATCTTTGTGCCATGTGTAGTGTAAACTCATAACTAGTGTTGATTTCTCTTTTCATGTACACCTCCATGTTCACACACACACACACATACACTTGAACACATGCACTTTCATTCTCCTTTTTCCCTATGGATATGTGTACACACACACACACACACACACACACACACACACACACATATATATATATATATATATATATATATATTTTATATATATATATATATATATATATATATATACATATGTGCATGTTAGACTCACATTTTTAATGTATCCTACAAATATATGAGTGCACTATATTATATTAGATACATTTATGGACATGTGTATATATATGTGAGATGAATATATAGGTATCCTATATATTATAATATGTGGGTGTATTATATTTTAGATATATATATTGTTATGTATATGATATGTGAAATATATGTGATGTGGACTATAGGACATAGGGCCTATGTGTATGATATGAATACACCAATGTTGTGTGTTGATAGTCTAGTATGACTTGTGATTGGTGTGTGATGCTAGCCTAGGCTTGGTTAGGCCTAGTTAGACTTGTTAGACTTGTTTGGCTTAGGCTTGACCTAGTTTGACTAGTATAGTTGACTGAAGTTGACCAAGTGTTGACTTTAGTCTAGTTTGACCTAGACAGCATGCAGACACATTGTAGATTACTATTATCATCCCCTGTATACATCTTGACTTGTGTTGCTCTAACTAGGAGTCAGGTACCTCATCTCGGACAGTACATTTACTTCAGACATTCAGATACTAGGCGAGTACATTCTCTGATAGTTCTCTCATTTATTTGTCAATTACTGTACTTCAGTTCTAGTTAGCTGTATGTGATTCTCTGTTACAAACACGTATTTCTATTTCTGAATCCATGTATACGACACACATACTTACTCGTCTTATCTCTATTATTCGAATCACCATACGAATCACTATTCGAACCACCTATTCGTATCTTCATGTGCTAGTTGGACTTGTATTCGATTGATGTGTCGGATTTTGGATTCATTTGTATTAGATGGGCGGGGAAATACTTGATTAGACATGTGAACATTCCCACTATTCGAACCACCCCCTGTGAATAATATTCGAACGATAGCCATTCCACACCCGGTCAGGTGTATGATGTGCCGTATTTACCCTTAGCCGTTTACATGTCTAACTAAGTATTTAAAACATACTTGGAGAATTTATTCGAATCGTTGTTAGAACATTGTGAATCGCTATTCGTATCACCTTATTCGATTCACCTTATTAGAACAATGATTAGAATCACATTCGACTCATCTTATATTAGAATCACATTAGGATTACACTCGACTTATATTGTACCATCTGAACTCATTATGTTACTCTAGTTCAGCTAGATCTTATTTTTACAGTCTTCATTGCTATGTTTCTCTTCTTGTTTAGTTACTTACTTTCTTTGTACTTTTTCTGTCTCTCTATCCATCACCTGAAAAATTAAACTGCCATATTCATCAATACAACTGTCTATAACTGTTTTATAGTTCTCTGTCATTTACTTGGGATTTCTTGATAAATTGTACTCGCTCCCGTCCTGACTGGACCTGTTGAAAATTTTACAGAGGATGATGAGGAACCCTGCACCCTTACTTGGAGTTTGCCTAGTTGACACTCGCGACCTGGACCCCTGGGGAGGTTCAGGCAGCTGCTCAGGATGACACCTTGTATAGTGTAGATAGCTTAGACTGTTCCTTCTTTTCATGCTTAGCTGTTGTCTTTAATTTCAGAGTTGTATATTTTAGAGATGATGAGACTTTATTATTTTATTCTGCTGTACCTCAGTTGATGATTTCTTATCTATTTCTATCGTGCTACATTCTACCTTAGATTGTGATTGAGTTGTACCTCTGTTGGCCTCCTTTTGGAGAGTATATTCATGTTATGTAGTTATAGTTCATGACCTAGAACAGCGTTCTACCGCCGACACTGCGGCGTAGGCTGGGCGTTGTTACGCTCTCGTACCCTCACTGTAGGTGCGGGTCGTGACACTGACCCAGTTGGTTTTGTATGGCCAGATTTCGGAGCAGCTCCAGAGGATCTACCGATTTTCCAGCCAGATGGTGACCACTAGGCGGAACTCTGGCAACGAGTGGGTTTATTTTGGCTCTTCCACTCTATTGTAAAAATATTCTTTTGAGGCGTTTAGCCGACGAGCACGTGTTAGCTCGTATTGCACCTTTATTTACTGTCTGCCTACGGGCTGTAATATGATTGACAGATCCTAGGGTTGATCATGTATGACTAAAATTCTTGCTAGTCCTCATATTTTGTAATGACTAGCTTCATGATCAGCTGAATATGTAATGTTTGGGATGCCTTACTATTTTATATTTGGTGATCTTACATCTTATAACTTTACTTGCTTGCTTGAGATTGAGACAACTAGGCTTGTTCATGACCATAAGAGACTGATGGATTGTAGTTAAACCCTCATATATCTAGACAGCCGTGATCGTATAGTGACTATTTATTATACGTAGCTGGCTATGTTCACCACCGCTCTCCAGTATTCTGGTTCTGGGGTGTTACACTCACCGTCGAGGAGAAGGCCAGCCGACCGCCTAGAAACAGAGAATACTCTATTTTGCCGCTCACAGGTACCCAATGTCGAAATTAATATCTTCTCGATTTCTCGATGATTTTTTGAACCACCACCTCGTAGATACAGACCACATAACCCTCTTCGAATCCCTCCAGGGAGATTTGAATTTACCCACTAGATCGTGTCGAGAAATTTGCACGAACTTGAGCAAAAACTGCTCGAAAAACTGTGTTAGGGGGCTGCCAAAACCTCAACTTAGAAGCCAGTTTTCGATCAGAATAGTAGGGTTACCGAGAAACAAATTAAAGGCAGTTGAAGTTAACATAACCATAATTAAAATGCAACTTGTAGATCTGCATTTCGATTTCTATGCATGAATTAAATCGATGTTAAAGTTTGACAAAAAAACTGATTTTTAAAATAGTGAAACTTAGAAATTCTTTCGATACGACGTATGCCCCGACAAACTGGACAACGTGGTCACGCGCTATACTCATCGAAAGGCGCGTATGGACGTTGCTAACGTGTGGGAACTGACGGAACTTACTTCGTCGCGTGTGTGCGACGAAATCAGTCCGTATCCGTCATGATACCCCCGTATCGCCAATTTGCAAACTTTGCCCTAACTTCGTGTACAGTTGTCAATCGAGATAAAACTTGCGCCAACAAGTCCGAATCGAAATTTTGGTCCTATGTGTTAAGTTTGGTTCGATTCTGAGAAGGTCGAACGAAAACCCTTTTTGGTGGGCCCGCGACCCACTCAAACGGGCGATTTTGTACGCGGCTCATCGAAATCCAAAACTGGACATACCGTTGAGTTTCTCTCCTCAAACTGAATCCGTAGACATGTAGTTTTATGACTTTAGAGACCATAGACTTTGGCACGCATTTCGGTGCAAAGCGGGTCCAACGGCGGACATCGTTTTGACCCAAAATTATAATTTTGCCCCTGTTTCAGAATTAGACTTTTGGACAGGCATTTTTTTGGTATATCTTTTTCACCGAGAACATTTTTGATGTTTGTTTCAGCATCCGGAGTCATCTGTGAATTGTGAGTTTTGTGTTGACGCTTGCGACATTTGGAATTGCCCTCCTCGCACCGCAGGCAAGTATACCTTGCCATAGATTCTGATTGTGCTCATTTATTTTCAGTATATTTTATTATTGCATATTTCTTTCTCTTATTTGTTATTTTGTTTATATTGGGCGTCCAAGTCACATTTAGGTGCGGACGACTAGATTTAGTTGTTTTCGTTATTTTTGGTATTTTATTATGCATGTCGACCTGGAGTTAGACGACCACCTTATGAATGTGGGATATTTTCATATCTCCTATGGCCTTGACACTTGTGTATCACAGGATGAGTGAGTTCATATAGGACATGGACATGCGTATTCGACTGGCCATCGATACGTATGGGTCGTGTGATGGATAGGAGGTAATTGCTACTAATGTGTTGAGTTAGAAGCCGTAGCAGTTGCCAACTGGACAGGATGTGGATACATCTTGGACAGGAACATTGGGAGGGAGGGTACAACTACTAGCGTAGGGGCTACATTTACTTTTACACACATTGTGGACCAATAGTGACTCGTATGAGCGCTACTTTCTGCCTCTGGCCGATAGCGACTCGGATGAGCGTTACCTACTGCCATTCTTTGTTTAATCTACTGATCCTACAGCCCCTACGTAGAACGTTATCCTCAAGGTGCATCTCACATAGACGGTTAGGAGATCCTGTAGAGTCATATTTGCATATTTTACACATTTAGTTATTTTGGCATGTTTTTTGTATCTAGTTACGTCCCTCTGAGGACTTGGTGATTTCTCTAGGATTAGACGAGCAGGACTATCCCGAGGAGTACGGTGCAGCATTGGATCCTTCATACATCGTTGACGAGGCATCTCCTGCTCGTACTTAGTTTTTATTCTTTATTATCTGAGACCATGTATTGGACATCTTTTATCATATTTCTTGCTGTTTGAGGAGGTTGGACTCCGTTTAGTTGAGACTATTTTTCATAGCTGTTTGGAGTGGGGATGTCCACCCGGCTATCTTTTGACTTCTTTTATTATCATTGAGACTTATTATTTATTTTGTGTTGAGCTGTGAATGAGATTTAGTTATTATATTGTGGCTTATCATATATTATTACTTACAGCTTATGTACAAATGCGAGGATACCACATATTGGTGTATTCCTCGTATACGTGCAGCTGGCATGCTGACGTACTTAGTCCTACGTATTATGGGACTGGGGCGTTACAATGATCATATTCATCTAGCAAGGGAGCAATTGGTTGAAAAGAAGAACTAGCACCCTTATTAACATGCTGGTAATTAGAAATATATTCATCCGTAGCAAATGATGATGATATTTGAGTAACATATAAAGTAATATATGGTGATTACGAATTAACATCAAGAATAAAATTTTATGCTTCTTCGCTATCTATCAATAAACAAGTAGAATCAAAAGCAAACCTTAAAATAAATTCGTGACTAATAGAAAACATTCAGAAATAAAATACGTAAATTTTTTTAAAGTAATATTGTGATAAGTTGTAAAAAATTGAATTTCTTCTCCTTCGTAACATAACCCATTTACTCTACCTTCATGCGAGCATACTACTTTAATACTATGATCCATGAAGAAGGAGAAAGACTACAAATTTTTAGCTAGAAGAGAGTCGAGCTTCTGTGAGGAGGGATCAAATGGAGCTTCTATGTGGTGGTGTGAAGAGAGAAGAGTTAAGCTTCTTTGAAGAAGGAGAGGGGAGAGAAGAGCTTATGGTGAAGAGGGAGAGAAGAGCTTATGTGAAGAGCTTTGTGTGTTGGTGTGAAGAGAGCTGTGAACGGATCAATAAATAGCATTAGCCTGAGCCATCGCCAAGTGAATTGGCGAGCATAGAGACGTTTAAATATAGTCGTTATATATCCGTTGCTCATCATGTAAGTGTGCCACGTTTCTCCAGCTGCGCCAATTGAGTTGGCGGTCACACCCCTGCCGTGCCAAATCAGTTGGCAGTCTGCACCACGCCCCCCATGCCAACTGAGTTGGCGGTCCCCCCATGACCGTGCCAACTCAGTTAGCAGTCCCCCGCCACATGGCATGTATTGGCTGTCCTTGCCAAGTGAGTTTGCGGTAGGGGTATAAACGAGCCGGACGGGCACGGACAGTCTATTGTCCGTGTTCGGTCCGAAAATGAAAATGAGTTCGGATGGACGGACACGGATAGTCCATTGTTCGAGTTCGGGTGGACGGACACGGACAACCACTGTTCGTTAATTCAATCGGACGGTCCGCGGACAAATTAATATTACCAAAAGTTGTTATTTTATCAAAATACCTTGATAGTTGGTACAAAAAATCAAGTTGAAAGAAAATACTATTGAAGGTTATAGAATACAATAAACATTGGTAAAAGGTTAACGAAAATCTAGACTGGACAATAAAAAAATTGATGCAAAACCAAAATAATATGACATAGTTGATGTAAAACCAAAAGGAGTCTCCACTATCGGACGGTCCGCGGACAAATTCGGACCGGACATGGATATGACCGTGTTCGGTCCGATTTTTAAACGGACCAAAAAAAAAGTCCAAGTTCTGTTCGTTAATTCAATCGGACGATCCGCAGTCGAAATATTTATCGAGCCGGACTTGTACGGACAACGGACTGCTTTGTCCATTTTACAGCCCTAGTTGGCGGTCACCCCCACCCGTGCCAGCTCACTTGGCGAGTCATTCTCCCATTTGCAATTTGTCCAAACTTCTCCCATTTTTATAATTTCGTTAAACTTCATTATCATGTACGAAAGTTTCTGCTGTTTCTTTGGTTGATAATCGATTAGTTATATATAAAAAAATCCATAAAAAATATTGCAGATCCAGTATGAAAAATTGTTATGTTAGGTATAAAAATTCATAGTGAATTGGTATAAAAAATCATAAATTTTCTGTACTAATCACTTATGCATTTGTTGTTGCTAATCACTACTTAAACAAACTAATAACTAATCAAAATTTAATTAATATTTTTAATATAAATTTTCTATTCTTAATTAATTTTAGCGGTTAGTACATATTTTTTAATATTATTTATTTACTTATTTTTTGACTTATGTAGAATGACCACGAATGCGACACGATAAACAATGACACGATGAACATTAGGTATATTCTGGACCGACTATGTCCGTACTAATAAATTAGTAACTAATTATGATAGTAATTAGTTAATAATTAAGTAATACGTTTGAACTGAATAATTTTGAGATAATTTACTTATTTTAGTATACAATTAGGTATTTAATTATTATATAATTAGGATAGTTATTATCTTATTTTATTAAACAAATTATTAGTTTATTAAATTGTTATGTAAATTAATGATAATTTACTACTATCATAGAATACTCTTCCACTTCTCACTTTTCACTTTTCTATCTTAACCAAACACGCTGATCCCTTACTAGAGAAAAAAAAATTGATAGATTCTTATATAAATTCGAAAATGTCAGTCGGAACGAGCGCGAGGGGGTGGTCGATCTGGGTTCAGTAGGGACCGTCATGTCAGTCTCGAATTGACGTACGGTCTCCAGTTCGGTTCGTAAAGTATGGTTCATATAAATTTTATGATTGAAAATACAAATCTAATTTTTTTTTTTCACACTTAAGATTTACCGAACACTGATGATGAAGAGAGAGGGGGCACTTTGGTCATGTTTGAGTTGAGGGCCATAGAAGAGCCCCCACATAACCAGAAGCACTTGCGTGCAGGCTTTCTCCACTGTTTCTGAATTCTGATTGGGCTGTCGAGAGAGAGTGAGAGAGAAAAAGATGCACACACTCTCTTTCTCTCTCTCTCTGGAGGGAGAGACTCTTTGAGAGAGTAAGAAGGACCGAAAAAGAAAGAAGTGATTTTGTTTATTATTTTCAAGTTTCCTCCTTTATTATTATTTGGTTATTTATTGGAGTTCCATTTGATGTGTAGATAATGGCTCCCTACCATATTCCCCATCATTCCCTCTCCCTCTCCCTCTCCCCTCCCAAAAGAATCTCCTTCCACTCACCTGCCCATGAATCATCACATCATCATCATCTCCTCCTCAGCTCCCATTCCTTCGCAACCCCTTCCATTCACTAGATTTTGCTCATTTTCCTGCTAAAATTTGCATCTTTCTTGATCTTGGTCTTGATTTTTCTTCATGGTCACTTGTCTCATTCCAGTTGGTTTCGAGCTTGTTTTCTTGCTAAAGATTGCATCTTGGGATCTGGGTCAGTGTTATTTGGTTGATTCCTCGCTCCAGTTGCTTGTAAGCTTGTTTTTTGGCCTAAAAATTTGATCCTTTTGATCTGGGTCTGTGCTCTTTGGTGGGTTGTTGCTAGATTCCCAATCCCAGTTGCTTGGAAGTTTCAAAAACAGTAATATTTCCAAAAATTCTCCTTGTTGCTCCTTTTGGAAAAAAAAAGAAAAGAAAAAAAAAAAAGAAGATAGGATTTTTGTTGGGTTTAGGTGCTGGGTCTGAGTGATTTTGTTAGGTTTGGTTTGGTGGTGGTGGTGCAGCTTCTGCTGCTACTATTTAGTTTAGTTTTAGTTTAGTTTAGTTTAGTTTAGTTGCTTTTTTTAGTTTGGAAATAGTGATATTTCCAAAAATTCTATTTTTGTTGCTTTAAAAGTTCCAAGTTTGGCTCTAGAAGGAGGCTACACTTTGGCAAGCGTTGGATGAGCATTCTCCATGCCCTGGGCTTGGATTTGGTGCTCCTGTACCTAGTCTTGATGCTGTGCTGGTGGATGAACTGGTTCATTAGTGCCCAGGCCATGGAGCAGAGGAGTGGCTTCTTCCATGACAAGAGCAAGCTCCTGCTGGACCTGTCCAAGAGGTTCTCGCTGAGGGTGTGGAGGAGCCACCTCTACTGCCACTACTTCGGGTCGAAGAGAGTCAGGGAGACATGGTGGAGGAAGCTCCTCTTCTTGTGGGTGGTAGGGTGGGTCTTGGGCTCCCTGTGGATCTTCTGGTTCATGAACTCGCAGGCGATAGAGAAGCGGAGGGAGACGCTCGCTAGCATGTGCGACGAGCGTGCCAGGATGCTCCAGGACCAGTTCAATGTCAGCATGAACCATCTCCAGGCGTTGGCGATTCTGGTCTCTACTTTCCACCATTCCAAGGAGCCCTCCGCCATCGATCAGGTATCATCGGCTTCTTTTCGTTCGGTAGTTTCCCTAACTGTGTAGGAGGAACTTAAATGCTCGGTGGGTTGAGTTCAAGTGAATGCGGTTGGGCAGGTACTGACTCTCCGCATTTGGTAGTTCTTGAGAATGGCAGATGAATTGCTTAAATTAGCGTTTTGGGGTCAGCTATGTTGCATGATGGACACAAGAACAGTTTTGGCACGTCCTAGGGTATTTTAAGTGTCCATATCGTGTATGATACATGCCCGATACGACCTGACACAGACCCGGCTCTGATTTTTAGAGAGCCCATGATTCCTAGGGGGGGGGACAGTTGTTGTGATTGGCATGTTTGCGCCTTCCACTTCACACTATCAAAAGGTTCTTAGTTAGATACTAGCTTAATACTTCCTATAAGTGTCTGTGTAGATGGTGTGTAATCCATTACTTCGAAGAAGGAAAAAAAAAATGCTAGTTTTCTTGTTAGCTCTAAGACTTTATCCGTTGACAAGATGAATAACATGTTTATGGTATCCTTCCTGATTTGTTAGTTTAATTGCCTGACTTAGTAGTTAGTAGGTGATGAATGTAAATTGTCTATGGTTGGAAGAAAGAAAGCGAGAAGAAACTCTTTCACCTAGGAGCATGGACACTCCAAAAGTGCCGTATTCGTAATTGTCTCGTGTAGGACAAATATCAGGCACGAGACAAACTGTCCAAAATGCACCAGGACACACTAAAATGAATGCTGTGATCTTGTCACCCTGTTCCTATCACGACGTCTCATATTCTTGTCCGTGACTGCGTGCAACATAGTCTTTTAAATATATATTTCAGCTTAGAGAGTTTTGATTGATGCGACTTTCTTAGCTGAAGTCTCGGACTGTGAAACTGTGAATACTAACTTCTCATTCTGCAGATGACTTTCGCAAGGTATGCTGAAACAACTGCTTTCGAGAGGCCGCTAACTAGCGGTGTGGCTTATGCTGTGAAGGTGTTACATTCTGAGAGAGCAGAGTTTGAGAAGCAGCAAGGGTGGACTATAAAGAAAATGGATTCTCAGGATAAGCCCCCAGCTCGTGAAGATGAATTGGGCCCCGAGACTCCAGAAACATCACCAGTACAAGAGGAGTATGCTCCTGTCATCTTTGCTCAGGACACTTTTAAACATGTGATATCTTTTGATATGTTGTCTGGGAAGGTGAATTCCTCATTTTAGTTCTGAATATGGTGATCTTTTTGAATTCATTTCAGACCCTTATGCTCAGCGAGATGATAATGACATATAAATATTTCTTAATCAACTTATTATCTTCTTTAAATGGGAAAGAGGAAGGGAACTTATGGTGTTAGGGACGGGCTAGCGTGTGTGTGTTAGCTTACTTTATAAACTGTTATCACCTTTTCGTAAGCCTATTGGAATACCATATATGTGCTATCATGATGTAAAAAATTTCAATTATGTGCGATTGTCATGATAATCAATGCTACATACACCAGTGACATGAGGATGAATCCTAAAATTCATGATCTCCATATTGTGAAACACATGGGAGCAGAACACACTTTTTGGTGGTATGGAAGTGAACTCAGAGACAAATAGGTCACTTTGTTGCACGGAAACAAATATGACACAACATGATAACAACACAAAGACTGGGTTATGTCATCAGTTTTAGCATGTCCATGTCGTGTCCATGTACGGCATGGGTTGAGGCACCAAGTTGATGCATAAGTGTGTCCTTGGTTGGGAAGTTCCAACCTAAATTGACTTCTAAATAACGTGCCGCATAAGTTCCACCGACCACTTACTGGGTTCAACCGTACAAGTTGGCTTTATAGTAGTTAAGATTGTGTGCACATGTGTTGGTGCTTTCTTTACATGGAGAGAGCTTGCTCTCAACATGCCTTGTAAAATTTTAGTCCCACATCGGAAATGCACCATGAGTTATCTCAACATATATACTTGGTTGTGTTGTTGAGAGATGCACATGGGGTGGTGACCCTAAGGAGGGAATCATGTGGGTGATTTTACTAGGAGGTAAGAATAAGGCTCCAAGGATTAAGCATTAATGCTTTTGTCATTCTCTTGGATTAATTCCATTTGGAGCTAAGCCCCAAAGGGGCTTAGCGACTCGGACTCGGACTCGGGCTCATGGGCTCATGAGGCGTAATGTGGCGTTTTGTTGGCGCACTTTGCAGAGGCTCATGCGGCCAGGCTGCTGCTGCCGCATGGAGGGTTCCGTTGACTGTGCGGATTACAAGTCAGTTATGGAAAGACTGATTCTATGCGATTAATTCAGATCCTATCTTTGTGGGATTTGAATTAATTTCGTTGCTATCTTTGTGTGATTTGAATTAATCTCGTTGCTATCTTTTTGGGATTTGATTCAATCTTTCCATAACTGAAGAGGCGGCTAGGGTTTTCACACTCTCTCTATAAAATACTCTCTTCTGGCCTCCTTTGTAATTACTACGAAAATAGAAGTCAGAAAAGGAGAAAGAGAGAGAGTGCTGCTGCCGCCATTGCAAGTCCATCCGAGGAGTCAGAACAGAGGTGATTTCGAGCGTTCCACAAGTTCTTCAAACTTGCTGGTTCCTGGAAGCAGATCGTGTGGGACGAATCTTGCTTTGAGCAACGGTGTTTTGACACCCCAGCAACTGTTCTTCATCTAATCTTTCTCTAGATTATTGTAACTCGTTCTGTCCCAATTGCAACACGTTTGCAAGGAAGAACGAGAGATCTTCTCTTCTCTATTTCTCTCCTCCATATTGTAATCGGGTTATTTGATTTTTTGTATCATCGTAGATCTTTGTTGCATCTGTTTTACCATCTTTGATCAAGCCCCGGGACGAACAATCTCAAAGCAAGATCCGTTTAGATGGAAAATATTAATGCTTCGCATCTCCAATCGGACTTCTGCAAGTTGGAAAAGTTCGATGGAGAGCATTATCAAGTCTGGAAGAGAAAGGTTTACCTAACTCTTCAACTAAAAGACGTTGATCATGTTCTGTTGGAGGAAGAACCCTCTGTTCCAGACACTGGATCTACTGCCGCAATCAACGCGGCTACCAAACTCCAGGCCAAGTGGAGAAGGGAAAATAGCATCTGCAGGCTTCTCATCCTGAATACTATGGAGGATTCCCTGGCAGAATCCTACTCGAAGAAGGAACTTGCCAGAGACATATGGGAGTCTGTGGAAAAACTGTATGAAGAAGACAGGAACAGGAGCAAAATGTTTGTGGTTGAAAAATATCACAAATTGCTCTTTGAGGACGAGAAGTCCATGCTGCCACAGGTGAAGGAATTTCTGAAGCTACGTCAGAAACTGGAAGACGAAGAGATGTCCCTTCCCGACAAGTTTGTCGTTGGAGGGATCGTCTCAAAACTTCCTGCTGGATGGAGTACCTTCTATGCAAGGATGCACAGAAAGAAGCTAGACATTAGCTTGGGAGATCTACTTCAAGAGATCCATGTTGAGGACGAGATGCATTCCCAACAGAAGGTGGACACTCTGTCCAAACAGTTGGCTAAAGCCAATCTAGTACAGACGAGAGATCCCAAGGGGAAGCAGGCGGCTTCTCATCCCAAGAAGAAGGACTTCACTAATCTAAAAGTGAAGGGTCCTTCTTTCAAGCAACAGAAGACTAAGTCCCACGTGACTTGTTACAATTGTGGCAAGAAAGGCCACTACAAGAGTGAATGCAGATCTAAGCCTAAACAATCAGAGAAAGGTGAGCCTAATAAAGTTTCATTGGTTTCTAACATTGTTGCTATGATCGGACATGTCACAACTGTGGGGGTTGACTCTGACTGGTGGATAGACATTGGTGCGACTTGCCATGTCTGTTCTGGCAAGGAATGGTTCGTCACGTACCAGCCGATATCTGAGAAGGTTGTCATGGCGAACCAGGCCCAAGCTGAAGTTCTGGGGATCGGGACCGTGGAATTGAAACTCACTTCTGGGAACACTCTGACGCTTCAAGGTGTGAAGCATGTTCCGGCGATTGCCAAGAACCTGATCTCTGGGAGCCTGCTCTGCAACGCAGGCTTGAGGATGGACATCAATGCTGGTCAGATGGTGATGTCCAAGAAGGGAACATACTTCGGGAAGGCTTATCTAACCGAAGGAATGTTTAAAATTCAGCTTGTCAACCAGTTTGATGACATTAATGCAGTTGCATTTTCTGATTATTCTCTTGAGTTGTGGCATAATAGACTAGGACATGTTCATTGTAAAAGAATTAACAAAATGTCTAGTCTAGGACTTATCTCCAAATGTGGGGGTAAGGTGGAGAAGTGTGAAGTGTGTGCTCAGACGAAGATCACTAGGAAACCCTTTCATCGGGTCAATCGAAGCACAGATCTTCTGGAGTTGGTGCACTCCGATATCTGTGACTTCAAACATTTCTCCACGAAGGCCGGGATGAAGTATTTCATAACCTTCATCGACGATTTCTCAAAATACGCGTTCGTCTACTTGCTCAAGTCTAAAGACGAAGCCTTCGAGAAGTTCAGAGAGTTCAGGACCGAAGCTGAACGGCAGACTGGACAACAACTCAAGAGGTTAAGAAGTGATCGATGTGGGGAGTACAGATCTCATGAATTCGCATCGTTCTGCAAATAACATGAAATTATATGCGAGACTACTGCTCCATATTCTCCTCAATCCAACGGAGTAGCGGAGAGGAAGAACAGAACGTTGACAGAAATGATTAACTCAATGCTGCTAACTGCGGGTCTTCCTAAATGCTACTGGGGAGAAGCTGCATTGACGGCCACTTTTATTCTAAATAGAGTGCCTTATGCAACTTCGGACGTAACTCCTCATGAACTCTGGTTCAAAGTCAGACCAATCTTGAATGTCATTCGAGTGTGGGGTGTCTGGCGTATGTGAAGCTCCCAGATCTGAAGATTCAGAAGCTAGGGACAAGGACTACGAAGGCGATTTTCTTGGGATATGCCGAGAAGAATGATGCTCGAAGATTTCTTGATATTGAGTCAAATCATATCATCGAATCTCGCGATGCTGAATACTTTGAAGACAAGTTTGCAAAAGACAAAAATATTGTTCTTTCGGACATTCCGGAAAATGATGTAGGTGCAAATGAGACTGAAATCTCATATGGGCCAGTAGTCCAAGAAGAAGCTGTTGTTGATGAAACAACTCTTGTACCAGAACTCGCAGAGCCGTCAGCTAAACGAGCGAGGAGACTGAAAGACTTCGGAGATGACTTTGTCACCTATCATGTGGAAGCAGATCCGCTTACCTATGATGAGGCGATGAAGACCAGAGATGCTATCTTCTGGAAGGAGGCAGTGAATGATGAGTTTGACTCTATCACCTCCAATAACACATGGGTGTTGGTAGATCTACCTGAAGGAGAAAAGCCCATCGGATGTAAATGGATCTTCAAGAAGAAGATGAAGGCAGATGGAACTATTGACAAGTTCAAGGCCAGGCTTGTAGCTAAGGGATTTTCTCAGAAACAGGGGATAGACTACTTTGACACGTACGCTCCAGTAGCTCGGATGACCACCATCAGGATGTTAATCGCTCTAGCAGCTATACATAAGTTGGTGATACATCAGATGGATGTAAAGACAACATTCCTGAATGGGGAGCTGACCGAAGAGATTTACATGCAACAGCCAGATGGATTTATCGTCAAAGGTCTTGAAGACAAAGTCTGCAAGTTGGTGAAATCATTGTATGGTTTGAAGCAAGCTTCCAAGATGTGGCATGAGAAGTTTGACAAAGTTATTAGGTCAAACGGCTACAGAGTCAGCGAGACGGACAAATGTGTTTACATGAAGTTCGCTGATGGAAGAGGAGTCATCGTTTGTCTGTACGTAGACGACATGCTAATCCTAGGGACGGATATAGGCTGTGTCACGGAGACAAAGAAGTTCCTCTCAACCAAGTTCAGTATGAAGGACTTGGGGGATGCAGATGTCATCTTGGGCATAAAGATCATCCGGACAGACACTGGAGTAGCGTTGTCACAATCTCACTACATTGAGAAGATGCTCACACGCTATAGGTATAAGGATCTTCCAGGGATCGATTCACCATACAGGGGTGATCAGAAGCTGAAGCCAAACTCGAGGGAAAGCGTCAGGCAGCTGGAGTATTCTAGCGTTATCGGAAGTTTGATGTACGCAACCACTGCCACAAGGCCTGACATAGCTTTCGCCGTGGGAATGCTGAGTCGGTTCACGAGCAACCCAGGGATTGAGCACTGGAAAGCTGTGAAGCGGGTGATGAGATATCTCAAGAAGACTCAGACATATGCACTGCACTACAACGGGTATCCGACAGTAGTGGAAGGCTTCAGTGATGCTAGCTGGTGTTCAGAGGTGGAAAGCGAGAGATCCACAGGAGGATATGTCTTTTCCTGGGGTGGAGCTGCTATATCGTAGAAGTCGAAGAAGCAGACTATACTCTCTCGTTCCTCCATGGAATCTGAATTCTATGCACTTGAAACTGCAGCAGATGAAGCAGAATGGCTTCGGGAGCTCATGTATGATCTTCCAGTGGTTGGGGCTCAGATACCGGCGATACCGATATACTGTGACAACCAGGCGACTGCGGCGGTGGCATCAAATGACCTCTTCAACGGGAAGAAGAGGACTGTGCAGTTGAAGCACAGGGCAGTACACGATCTTATCAAAAGAGGTGTAATTGCAGTGGTTGATGTTCGGAGTCAGGAGAACCTGGCAGATCCGTTCACAAAGGGCCTCAAGCGCCAGTTGGTCGATGACACAGCTTGTAAAATGGGCTTGAAGGCATTCTGATAGTGTGTCTTTGTAATCCTACCATAAAGTTTTATGCTATTAGTTCAAAGAAAAATCTACTAGGCATCTAACTTTTGGTTCAAAGGAGGATCATTGATTAGGAAACTATCAGGTAACAGTGGGTACTTGTTCTCTGGAACATGGAAGTGATACGGACCCATAACCACTGTTGTCTACTATGTATTTTCTGCGAAAAAAACAGATCCTGTGGAAGGTTGGCTTAAACGCCTTAATGAGTTCTCAGGCAGAGTGAATGCCTGGTGTGCTTTACAGGAAGCACGGTAGAGCAGCACTACAAGGAGTGAAATTCCATGCTACAGTGGGGTGACTCCACCATGAGGTTCCCAGGTCTGGGGTAATGCCTCGGCTTTGCAAGCCAAGTCATAGCGGCGTAGCACCGCAAATAGGCAGGTAGCCTAATGCTGTATGACGTAATTAAAGAGTTGTAGACAGCACTACAAAGGGGAGGATGGCCCCATGTTACAGTGGCACGACACCACGATGAGGTACCCAGGTAGGGGTAAAGCCTCGGCCTTGCAAGCCATGTCGTTGCGGCGTAACACCGCAAGGAAGCCTTAGGCTTCATGCTGAGTAGATTGGCACTACAAAGAGGCTGAGACCTCATGCTACAGTAGTATGACACTACGATGAGGTTCCCAGGTAGGGGTAATGTCTCGGCTTCAGGCCATGTCATAGCGGCGTAGCACCGCAAGGAAGCGCAAGGCTTCATGCCATATCTCTTTAATAAAGAACTCACCTATAGTGTATGGAAAGAGATATCAGGCCGTCTCTTGAGGGTAAACTTGTAGACGCCCAAAATTATACACTGAAATCAGGTTGGCACAGGGCCTTTAATGTGCAGCCAGAAGCACACGTAACTACACTTTGTGAGTGGAAAGAATTACAATTGTGGTGCAGAATTCAAGGCGTAGTCCATTCTTGTATCACATTGTTATTTAACCCATGCGGGAAGATTCAAGTCGTCAGCGACATCTATCCTAATGCAAAATGGACAGTTACTGTGGGGAACGCTCAACCCTGGACACATATATATGTTGTGATATGTGGGGGATTGTTGATGCTTTCTTTACATGGAGAGAGCTTGCTCTCAACATGCCTTGTAAAATTTTAGTCCCACATCGGAAATGCACCATGAGTTATCTCAACATATATACTTGGTTGTGTTGTTGAGAGATGCATATGGGGTGGTGACCCTAAGGAGGGAACCATGTGGGTGATTTTACTAGGATGTAAGAATAAGGCTCCAAGGATTAAGCATTAATGCTTTTGTCATTCTCTTGGATTAATTCCATTTGGACTCGGACTCGGGCTCATGGGCTCATGAGGCGTAATGTGACGTTTTGTTGGCGCACTTAGCACGTCAGCAGTCATGCGGCCATGCGGCATATGCGGCCTTGCGGTCTTATACGGCCTCATGCGGCTCATGCGGCCATGCGGTCTTAGGCGGCTCATATGCGGCCTCATGCGGCCATGCGGCTCATGCGGCCCATGCGGCTCATGCGGCCATGCGGTCCATGCGGCCATGCGGTCCATGCGGCTCATGCGGCCATGCGGTCCATGCGGTTCATGCGGCTATGCGGCACATGCGGTCCATGCGGCTTATGTGGTCCATGCGGCTCATGCGGCCATGAGGCTCATGCGGCCATGAGGCTCATGCGGCCAGGCTGCTGCTGCCGCATGGAGGGTTCCGCTGACTGTGCAGACTACAAGTCAGTTATGGAAAGACTGATTCAATGCGATTAATTCAGATCCTATCTTTGTGGGATTTGAATTAATTTCGTTGCTATCTTTGTGGGATTTGAATTAATCTCGTTGCTATTTTTTTGGAATTTGATTCAATCTTTCCATAACTGAAGAGGCGGTTAGGGTTTCCACACTCTCTCTATAAAATACTCTCTTCTGGCCTCCTTTGTAATTACTACGAAAATAGAAGTCAGAAAAGGAGAAAGAGAGAGAGTGCTGCTGCCGCCATTGCAAGTCCATCCGAGGAGTCAGAACAGAGGTGACTTCGAGCGTTCCACAAGTTCTTCAAACTTGCTGGTTCCTGGAAGCAGATCGTGTGGGGCGAATCTTGCTTTGAGCAACGGTGTTTTGACACCCCAGCAACTGTTCTTCATCTAATCTTTCTCTAGATTATTGTAACTCGTTCTGTCCCAATTGCAACACGTTTGCAAGGAAGAACGAGAGATCTTCTCTTCTCTATTTCTCTCCTCCATATTGTAATCGGGTTATTTGGTTTTTGTATCATCGTAGATCTTTGTTGCATCTGTTTTACCATCTTTGATCAAGCCCCGGGACGAACAACATGTTCATTTAATTGCTATGCTTTGTGGTTCATCAGTTGCCTATCATCCCATGGTTGAGAAGCTTTTCCACCTTGTAACTGTCCAAGGTCTATGGTCTAAACTGTTGAAGTAATTCTCACTTCTCATCAGCCAGCTCAATTGTGATTGGCAATTGCAGGCTTACTGTAAAAGGATTATGTTTGGTAACTTAAAATTGAAGTAGATCTGCATCTTACCTCCATTATTTTATTACCATTATGAAGAAATCTGCTCATCTACAGGAAGATCGCGACAACATCCTACGGGCCAGAGCATCTGGGAAGGGGGTCCTTACTGCTCCTTTCCGTCTGCTTAAATCAAAACGTCTTGGTGTGATACTGACATATGCGGTCTACAAATCAGAACTTCCTTCTAATGCAACCCCATCTAAACGTATCCAAGCAGCCATTGGGTGAGTTATATAAGTTATAGCTTCCTATGTCTCATGGAGAACAAGACACTACTAGCCTGGTAAAACTCAGCCCACTTTTGGTTCCACAGGTACTTAGGTGGAATCTTTGATATAGAAGCATTAGTAGACAAGTTACTACATCAACTTGCATGTAAGCAATCCATTATTGTGAACGTGTATGACGCCACTGATCCTTCTGTACCAATCAGCATGTATGGTTCAAACGTGACGGATAACATTATATATCATAACAGCACCCTTAACTTTGGGGATCCATTGAGAAAGCATGAGATGCATTGCAGGTAAAACTCCCTCTCTCTTGTCATGTTGGGATGCTCTCGACTGCTATTTCTATATGTATTAAAATAATTCTTGTTTTATTCCCAGGTTTCCCTTCATTTTATGGAACCAAATTCTCTAAGGATCGACATGATTAGACATTAAAATATACAACTTTGAATGTAATCCTGGAGTTAATATACTTACACTTGAATTTCTTTTTTCTCAATATGTACTACTTACTTGCAGACTGTAAAGGAATGCTTTTAGATGGGTGATGAAGTAGTGTTGTATTTGGTGCAGCTATATGTGTTACTGCCTACCTTTTAATCATAAAGGAAAGTATATACGGATTGTTGAGAATAAGGAACTTTAGTCCCACATTGGAAAATGTAGTATGAAGAGGAGCTAGACTCCCTATAAATAGTGGAGTAACCAATCAATAAAACACACAACAATTATTCTCTACATGGTATCAGAGCCATAACCACATTTTTTTTTCCTTCCCCCCCCCCCCTTTCCCCACCGGCAGTACCCCCCCTTCCCCCACCGGCAGTCCCCACCCCCCTTCCCCCCCCGGCAGTCCCCCCCCCCCTCCCGGCAGTTCCCCCCCCCCCCCGACGCCCCCCCTTCTTTTTTTTTCTTTTCGAAAAAAAAATCCTAATTTTGCGAGAGAGATTATGTGGGTGGTTTTTCGACGACGGATGGCTGTCAAATGCTTTATTTGCACCTTCTGTTCCTAGATTACGCCCTCCGGAATTACAAATGCTTTATTTGTTTTTCGTTCTCGATCTGCAAATTAGGATCTACATACGCACGCCGGTGTTGGCCACGTTGACCGCGCAGTCGTAAGGTCTCCGTTGAAGACTTTACATACAGACGACGCCGACGCCGACGAAGACGACGACAAAGACGAAGCCGACGTAGACGACGACGACGAATCACCGTTGAAGACGCTATGGATTCGATCAGTGGTAAACTGACAGCAGATGAGATGAAGGCCTTGGTTGATGATATTTTATCAAAGAGATTAACCGAGGCGACCCCACGTGTGATCCATACTGATGTGGATCCGTCACCCTACAAAATGGGGAAGCTGGACAAGTTGGAGACGAAGTTGGAAGGCACGTCCAATTACTTGAAATGGTCACGGCAGGCCATGCGGACGCTGAAGGGACGTGGCTTGGTTGGCTACGTCAATGGCCAAACCAAGGCGCAAGATGATCCCTCCTCAAAGGAGTTTGATGTTTGGGAAATTGTTAACAATGTTGTGGCTGGATGGTTGACCGCCTCCTTGACCGACCAGGTGTCGGGCAATGTAGAGGCGATGGAGGCTGCTGCTGATATATGGCGGACTTTGAAGGATATGTACTCCGGCTCGGGCAATCCTATGCGGGTCTTCCAACTGCAGGATGAACTTGATAGGGTGGCCCAGGACGACCGCACCATCTCTGAGTATGCAGCACTGTTGCAGAAGTTCTGGTCTGATCTGGATTACTATGATCCTCTTGGGATGGAAGATGCCCAAGTCGAACCAGCATTTGCGAAACATTTCCAAAAGTTCTTGGATTATATTTCGCGTCAACGGATGATGAAGTTCTTGAAGGGTCTTAACCCTGTATTTGAGAATAGAAGGAATGTACTCCTGGCACAGTCCATGCTTCCCACCTTAGAAGAAGCCATAGCTGCCATGGCACAAGAAGAGGCTCGCTTGAAGTTGATGCCCAACAAGGGCTCTTTCCAGGGGGAGCAAGCCACTGTTGACAAGTCTGCCCTTGCCGCCTTCAATCAGCCTCCCTCTATGGCCGGTGTTTGCCACAACTGTGGTGACTCAGGACATTACATCAGGTTTTGTCCCAAACCCCTGCACAGTTTGTCGAGTGATCGTGGACGGGGCCACGGAGGACGTCGTGGTGGTAGAGGCGGTTATGCTGGTAGACGGAAAAATTATTCTGGAGGACACAAAGCTAATCTGGCGGAGGAAGGGGGCGACCATCACCTGGCTGAGTTAACCCCTCTTGAGAAGGAGTTCCTCGCGAAGTTACGCGGCACGAAGCTGGGTTCGGACGACAGTAATGGGACGTCATCTACCTCGGGGGACCACATCACTTGCTTTGCCCAAAACGACACAGGTATACCTGCACGTGTTCTTGCAGCAGCTGTCCACCAACCAGGTTGGATTATGGACTCTGGGACATCTCGCCATGTCACGGGATCCCGCGGTGAGTTCCAGGACTATACTCACCTACCGACGCCGGAGAGCATTCAGACTGCTGATGGTAACTCCAGCCCTGTCATGGGTAAAGGCACTGTCGCATGCACCCCTTCTCTCACTCTCACCAATGTCTTACATGTTCCGTCTTTTCCTGTCAATCTTCTTTTCCTGTCAATCTTCTTTCTATTAGTGCTATTATCCTTGATCTTAACTGTACTGTTTCCTTTGACATTCCTACGGTGACTTTTCAGGAGAAGGGGACAGGACGACGACTAGGGACTGGCACATGGCATAAGGGGCTGTGGTACTTGGACAGGACTGGACTGGACAAAGCTTTGACATCTCTGGTAGCAGACACACCACCAGAAGATTCACGACGCAGTGTCGAAGATGACTTGCTACTCCACCACCGGCGTGTCGGTCATTCTTCTTTTAAAATTATTAGTCGAATGTATCCGTCCTTATACCAAAGGGCTAATAAAGAAAAGTTATTTTGTCATGCTTGTGAGTTGGGTAAACATACCAGAAGCACGTATGTGAGTTCAGGTAGTAGGAGTTCGGCTGCTTTTGATATGATACATTCAGACGTATGGAGCCCTTGTCCTACAACCGGTATTAACGGTTTTCGATGGTTCGTCACTTTTATTGATTGTTATACTCGCGTGACATGGGTGTACCTTATGAAGAATAAAAGTGACGTCTTTGAGGCGTTTCGAGACTTTCATCGCCGGATAGAAACTCAATATGGCACTAAAATTAAGTGCTTACGGTCTGACAATGGGACGGAGTATACAAATAGGAAGGTTGTTGAGTATTTATCCACTCATGGCATACTACACCAAACTTCCTGTGCCTATACACCGGCACAAAATGGTGTGGCCGAACGGAAGAACAGACACCTGCTGGAGGTCGCACGGACGATGATGCTGGCTATGAATGTTCCGAAACACTTATGGGGGCAGGCGGTGTTAACGGCATCTTATCTCATCAACCGAATGCCATCTCAGGTATTGGACTGGAAGACACCGCTGGAGATGCTTACTGGTGCAACCACGTACACTGTTCCACCGAAAGTATTTGGGTGTGTATGTTTTGTCCAAGATGATAGGCCAGGAGTTAGCAAACTGGATCCTAGAGCGGTTAAATGTATCTTTGTCGGGTACACGGCAACTCAGAAGGGATACGCATGTTGGAGCCCAGTTGAGTAGAAAATATTTGTAAGCATGGATGTTACATTCAGAGAACTGGAACCATATTATGGTTCGGATGACGGTTCGGCGTTTGGTGACACACCTAACATAGAGGGTGTTAGATGTGAGGGGGAGAAATTAAGCCCATCTGTGGTAGTCGGATCGGTCCCATGTCCGGTCGTAGAAAACTGGACGAAAGGGGGAGAAAGCAGTGACTCCGATACAGAAGATGAAGAAGATACATATGTTAAACAGGGGGAGCAGCAGACAATGGAAAAGGAGCTCTAAGTCTACAGAAGGAGACAGCAGAAGTCCAGTACTATGCCTGTACCGTGCCCTGTGCCTACTGTACCAAGTCCCTCGTCTACTCCTGCTCCAACTCTTGAAGATGTTGCCCCCGTACTGAATCAATCTGATTCTGATGCGGATCTCTCTGACTCTGATGGTATGATCTCTCCACCACCTATTGCTCCCTTAAGGAGATCTTCTCGCATCAATACGGGTAAGGCTCCTAGTCGTTTTGATGATTATGAACATGATATTGCCAACTACCTGTCTTATTCTAACATTTCTTCGAATTATCGAGCCTTCATTGCATCATTAGACTCTACTTCGTTGCCCAAGTGTTGGCAGGAAGCAAAGAAAGATCCAAGCTGGAAAGCTGCAATGATGGAAGAACTTGGGGCACTGGAGAAAAATAAGACGTGGGAGCTGGTTCCATTACCCAAAGGGAAGAAAACTGTGGGATGCAAATGGGTGTACACAGTAAAGGAGACGTCAGAAGGAAATGTGGAACGATACAAGGCGAGGTTGGTTGCAAAAGGATACACACAATCATATGGCATCGACTATGATGAGACGTTTGCTCCAGTAGCGAAAATGAGCACCGTAAGAACTCTGGTCTCCATTGCAGCAAACTATTGGTGGAAGCTATACCAGTTAGATGTGAAGAATGCCTTTCTTCATGGGGACCTACAAGAAGAAGTGTACATGGAACTCCCGCCAGGGTGCTACGCTACAGAATCAGACGGAGGGACGTCGCATGGAAAAGTGTGCAAAATAAAGAAGTCGCTATATGGACTCAAGCAATCTCCTCGAGCCTGGTTTGACAGATTCAGAAAGGTTGTTACAGGCATGGGATACCATCAAGCAAATGCAGATCATACGGTCTTTCTTCAGCATGCAAGAGGCCACATCACTATACTTGCTGTATACGTGGATGATATAGTAATCACAGGTAATGATGAAGTCGAGATCGCTAAGCTGAAGTCAAAACTCGCGAAGGAGTTTGAGGTTAAGGATTTAGGAGCAATGAGGTACTTTCTAGGTATCGAGGTGTGTGAAGGCGAACAAGGAATTGTTCTCTCACAGAGAAAATACGCACTAGATCTGCTGAAGGAGACAGGGATGCTGGGATGCAAAGCAGCAGTCACTCCAATTGACCAAAAGTGCAAGTTGGGAGCAGAAGCAGGAGAGCCAGTTGATCGTGAAAGATATCAACGACTTGTAGGGAGATTGATTTATCTGGGGCATACTCGCCCTGATATCTCATTTGCGGTGATAGTAGTAAGTCGCTACATGCATAATCCAAGAACGGGTCATATGGATGCAGTGTTTCAGATCTTGAGATATCTGAAAGGGATGCCGGGGAAAGGGCTATGGTTCAAGAAGAATAGAAGTATAGAAGTTGAGGGATACTGCGATGCAGACTGGACGAGCTGTATAGACGATAGAAGGTCTACCACGGGATATTGTGTCTTTGTAGGAGGAAACTTGGTCTCATGGAGAAGCAAGAAACAGTCAGTGGTAGCACGGTCTACAGCTGAAGCAGAATACAGAGCAATGGCTTTGGGAGTGTCGGAGTTGCTGTGGGTGAAAGCGTTGCTGATAGAGTTGAAGCTGGACAATGGAGCACCGTTACGTCTTCTGAGCGATAGTCAAGCTGCAATAAGTATTGCTAACAATCCAGTTCAGCACGACAGAACGAAGCACATCGAGATCGATCGATTCTTCATCAAAGAGAAGCTGGAACAAGGGATACTGAAGATTGATCATGTTCGCTCAGAAGAACAAGTGGCAGACTGTCTGACTAAGGGTCTTAGTTCATTAAGTCTGTCGAAGCTATGTAACAAGATGGGAATGATTAATATCTATCGTCCATCTTGAGGGGGAGTGTTGAGAACTAATAAGGGACTTTAGTCCCACATTAGAAAATGTAGTATGAAGAGGAGCTAGACTCCCTATAAATAGTGGAGTAACTGTTGGAGTTTTGGTTTTTCCTTTAGAAAACTTTAGTCCCACATCGGAAAAAACAAAGAGATTGTATCTCTATATATTAGCTTTGCTATTATTGGAGATGCACACGTGGTGTGGAGGTGCACATGGGTTTGCCATGTGGGGTTATTTTTCTAATGGAAAAAAGACTAAAATCAACAATTAAAGCATTCATGCGTTTTGCTCTTGGAAAATTTATTTCCATGGGAGCTAAGCCCCGTAGGGGCTTAGCGACTCGGACTCGGACTCGGGCTCATGAGACGTAATGTGGCGTTTTGTTGGCGCACTTTGCACTTAGCACGTCAGCATCGTCGCTAGGCGCATAGTGCGCTTTAGTTGCGCTCGTTGCGCGAGCCACTTGCGCTGCCACGTTGCGCAAGCCCAGTTGCGCTGTCCAGTTGCGCAAGCCCAGTTGCGCTGCCCAGGTGCGCGCCCAGGTTGCGCTCAGGTTGCGCTGGGTTGCGCTGGGTTGCGCTGGGTTGCTCGGGTTGCGCAGGCGCGCTGGTTGTGCTGCGTGCGCTTTGTGCGCAGTGCGTGCAGTGCGCGCAGTGTGCGCAGTTCAGTGCGCGCTCTGTCGCGCAGAGTGCAAGGAGCGCGGAGTGTGCGCAGTTGGCGCAACTTGCAGCAGAACGTGCGTATGCATGTTCTGGACGGTTGCTACATGTTCGGGGTGGTTTTTACCACGTCCCTAACTTTGTGGCAACCGAACAGTTGCCGCAGGGCCTATATAAGGCATCCCCTCTCTCTCAAGGCTAATGACAGAAAAGAAAGAGAAGCCACCACAGAAAGTTTACGAAGTATTTTTTAGCACAAGTAAACAGAGAATTCAGAAGTGTTCTTTAACACAGTTCTGTTCGGAATTTGCCTGCGAATTCCAGTAGCCTTCGAGAGAGAGAGGAAAGGCGCCGCACCAGCGTTGCTTTTGCACGGGAGTTCGTGTCCATCCGAGGAGTCAGAAGAGCAGGAGTGTTCCAAGTTCTCTGACGAACTTGCTGGTTCCTGGAAGCTGTTCGTGTAGGGCGAATAAAGCTTTGAGCAACGGTGATTATTCACCCCAGCAGGAGTTCTTCCATCTTTCTCCAGTCACCTTCTTCGTTGCTGCCAGTAATTCTGATTGTATCTTCTTTTTAGAAGTACTACGATCGATTGCTGTTGATTACGAAATCTTTTTAGATTCTCGTAATTCAGAATCACCTTCCTTGAAGTATTGATTCGAAACATTGTCTTTACAATTGTTTCATTTTCTCAGTTTTCCATCGAAAAATTGTGCCCCGGCACTAACAATCTCAAAGCTTTATTGCTACGATGGAAAACTTTAATGCTTCACTCCTCAATACTGACTTTTGTAAGTTAGAAAAATTTGATGGAGAGCATTATCAAGTCTGGAAGAGGAAGGTTTATCTCACTCTTCAACTCAGAGACGTTGACCACGTGCTTCTTGAAGAGGAACCTGCTGTTCCAGATACAGGGTCTGCTGCTGCAATTACTGCGGCTACTAAACTACAGGCCAAGTGGAGAAGGGAGAATAGCATTTGCAGGTTGCTTATCCTGAATGCTATGGAGATTCCCTAGCAGAATCCTACAGTAAGAAACCAATTGCCAGAGACATATGGGAGTCTCTGGAAAAACTGTACGAAGAAGACAAGAACAGGAGCAAGATATTTGTGGTTGAAAAATATCACAAATGGCTCTTTGAGGACGAGAAGTCCATGCTGCCGCAGGTAAAAGAATTTCTGAAGCTGCGACAGAAGTTGGAAGACGAGGCGATGTCCCTCCCTGACAAGTTTGTTGTTGGAGGGATTGTCTCAAAGCTCCCCGTTGGGTGGAGTAAGTTCTATGCAAACATGCATAGGAAGAAGCTAGAGATCAGCCTTGAAGATCTCTTACAGGAAATCTATGTTGAGGACTAGATGCGGGCTCAACTGAAGGTGGACGCACTGTCCAAGCAATTGGCTAACGCCAATCTGGTTCATACCAAGGAACCAAGGGAAAAGCAGGCGGCTTCCCACAGCAAGAAGAAGGACCCTAACAATCTGAACGTGAAGGGGACTTCCTTCAAGCGAAAGAAGGCAAAGTCTCAGATGCCTTGTTTCAAGTGTGGCAAGAAGGGCCACTTCAAGAATGAATGCAAAGCAAAGACCAAACAATCAGAGCAAGGAGAGCCTAGTAAGGTATCTATGATCACTGACGTTGTTGCTATGATTGCGCAGGTTGATGCGGTAAGGACTGACTCTGACTGGTGGATAGACACTGGAGCCTCCTGCCATGTCTGCTCCAGTAAGGAGTGGTTCACCACCTATACACCTACTTCTGAAGTGGTTATGATGGCGAACCAGGCACAAGCTGAAGTGCTCGGGATCGGGACGGTGGTGTTGAAGCTGACTTCGGGGAAGTCTCTGACGCTTCAAGGCGTGAAGCACGTACCTGCTATCGCCAAGAACCTGATCTCAGGAGGCCTACTCTGCAAAGCAGGCCTCAGGATAGACATCAATGCTGGTCAGATGGTGATGTCTATCAAGGGAACATATTTCGGGAAAGCTTTTTATACCGAAGGAATGTTCAAAATTCAGCTTGTAAATCAGTCCAATGTAATTAATGTGATTAATGAAATCACTCCTTCTGCTTATACTCTTGAGTTGTGGCATAATAGGCTAGGACATGTTCATTGTAAACGAATAAACAGAATGTCTAGTCTAGGACTTATCTCCAAGTGTGGGGGTAAGGTAGAGAAATGTGAAGTTTGTGCTCAAACAAAGATCACAAGGAAACCCTTTTCTCGGGTTAATCGAAGTACAGATCTTCTGAAGTTGGTACACTCCGATATCTGTGATTTCAAACAGTTCTCTACAAAGGCCGGGATGAAGTATTTCATAACCTTCATCGATGACTTCTCAAAGTATGCGTTCGTCTACTTGCTGAAGGCTAAAGACGAAGCATTCGAGAAGTTCAAGGAGTTCAGAGCCGAAGCTGAGCGGCAGACTGGACAACAACTCAAAAGAATAAGAAGTGATCGAGGTGGGGAGTACAGGTCTCATGAATTTGCATCGTTCTGCAAAGAACATGGAATTTTCAATGAGACTACGGCTCCGTACTCTCCTCAATCAAATGGAGTAGCAGAGAGGAAGAACAGAACGTTAACAGAAATGATTAACTCAATGCTGTTGACTGCGGGTCTTCCTAAGTGCTACTGGAGAGAAGCTGCATTGACGGCCACTTTTATTCTAAATAGAGTGCCTCATGCAACTTCTGACGTTACTCCTCATGAACTCTGGTTCAAGGTCAGACCTAACTTGAATGTCATTCGAGTGTGGGGGTGTCTGGCGTATGTCAAGCTTCCAGATCTGAAGATTCAGAAGCTTGGGACAAGGACTACTAAGACGATCTTCTTGGGGTATGCCGAGAAGAGTGATGCTCGGAGATTTCTTGATATTGAGTCAAATCATATCATTGAATCTCGCGACGCAGAATATTTTGAAGACAAATTTGCAAGGCACAAAAATATTGTTCTTGCGGATGTTCCGGAGAATAATGAGGGTGCGCAGGTCTTCAATGAAGATGTGGTCCAAGAAGATGTTGTTGAAACAACGGTTGAACCAGATCTCGCTGAGCCGTCAACGAAGCGAGTGAGGAGGCCGAAGGATTTCGGAAGTGACTTTGTCACCTATCATGTGGAAGCAGATCTGCTTACCTATGATGAGGCGATGAAGACCAGAGACGCAGTTTTCTGGAAGGAGGCGATTGACAATGAATTTGATTCTATCACCTCAAATAACACTTGGGTGTTGGTTGATCTTCCTGAAGGAGCGAAACCCATCGGATGCAAATGGATCTTCAAGAAGAAGATGAAAGCAGACGGAACTATTGACAAGTTCAAGGCTAGGTTGGTAGCCAAGGGGTTTTCTCAGAAGCAGGGGATTGACTATTTTGACACGTATGCTCCAGTAGCCCGGATGACCACCATCAGAATGTTGATTGCTCTCGCAACAATACATAAGATGGTGATACATCAGATGGATGTGAAAACGGCTTTCCTAAATGGCGAGCTGACCGAAGAGATTTACATGCAATAGCCAGAGGGATTTGTCATCAGGGGTCTTGAAGACAAAGTCTGCAAGTTGGTGAAATCTTTGTACGGTCTTAAACAGGCTCCCAAGATGTGGCATGAGAAATTTGACAAAGTTATAAGGTCAAATGGCTACATGGTCAGCGATACGGACAAGTGTGTTTACACGAAGTTCGCTGATGGAAGAGGTGTGATCGTTTGTCTGTACGTGGACGACATGCTTATCCTAGGTACGGATATTAGCTGTGTCACGGAGACAAAGAAATTTATCTCAAGCAAGTTCAGTATGAAGGACTTGGGGGAAGTTGATGTGATCTTAGGGATCAAGATCATTCGGACAGACACTGGACTAGCGCTGTCACAGTCTCATTATATTGAGAAAATGATCACTCGTTATGGGTATCGGGATCTTCCAGGGATCGATACGTCGTACAAGTGTGATCTGAAGCTGAAGCCTAATTCAGGGGAAAGCGTCAGGCAGCTGGAGTATGCAAACGTAATCGGAAGTTTGATGTATGCTACTACTGCCACAAGGCCTGACATAGCTTTCGCCGTGGGAATGCTGAGTCGTTTCACGAGCAACCCAGGTGCTGATCACTGGAAAGCTGTGAAATGGGTTATGAGACATCTCAAGAAGACTCAGACATATGCACTGTACTACAGCGGAGATCCGCCGGTAGTAGAAGGCTTCAGTGATGCCAGCTGGTGCTCAGAGGTGGAGAGCGAGAGGTCCACAGGTGGATTCATTTTTACAATGGATGGAGCTGCTATATCGTGGAAGTCGAAGAAGCAGTCTATGCTCTCGCGGTCATCCATGGAATCTGAGTTCTTTGCACTTGATACCGCAGCCGAGGAAGCAGAATGGCTTCGGGAGCTCATGTATGATCTTCCAGTGGTTGGGGCGCAAATACCGGCAATACCGATATACTGCGACAACCAGGCGACTGCGGCGGTGGCATCAAATGACCTCTTCAACGGAAAAAAGAGGACTGTGCGGTTGAAGCACAGGGCAGTACACGATCTTATCAAGAGAGGTGTTATTGCAGTGATTGATGTTCGGAGTCAGGAGAACCTGGCGGATCCGTTCACCAAGGGCCTCAAGCGCCAGCTGGTCGATGACACAGCTTGTAAAATGGGCTTGAAGGCATTCTGATATTGTATTCTTGTATTCCTACCATAAAGTTTTATGCTAATAGTTCAAAGAGAATTCTACTAGGCATCTAGCTTTTGGTTCAAGGGAGGACCACTAATCGGAAAAATATCAGAAACGGTGGGTACATGTTCTATTGGGCATGGAGAGGTTACGGACCTATAACCACTGTTGTCTACTGTTGTTTTCTGCGGAAAATGGTTCCTGTGGGAAGGTTGGCTTAATTGCCTTAATGAGTTCTCAGACAAAGTGAATGCCTGGTGTGCTTTACAGGAAGCACGGTAGAGCAGCACTACAAGGAGTGAAACTCCATGCTACAGTGGGGTGACTCCACAATGAGGTTCCTATATGTGGGGTGCTGCCCAGGAATAGGATAAAGCCTCGGCTTTGCAGGCCAAGTCACAGCGGCGTAGCACCGCAAATAGGCAGTCAGCCTAATGCTGTATGTTAAAAATAAAGAGGGGTGTAGTCAGCACTACAAAGAGGAAGAGTTCCTCATGTTACAGTGGCACGACACCACGATGAGGTACCCGGTTAGGGATAAAGCCTCGGCCTTGCAAGCCATGTCGTTGCGGCGTAACACCGCAAGGGAGCCTAAGGCTTCATGCTGGGTAGTTTGGCACTACAAAGAGGCGGTTGCCTCATGCTACAGTAGTATGACACTACGATGAGGTTCCCGGTACGGGGTAAGGCCTCGGCTTTAAGCCATGTCATAGCGGCGTAGCACCGCAAGGAAAGCGCAAAGCGCTTCATGCCATGTCTCTTTATAATGAACTCACCTATAGTGTATGGACAAAGAGATATCAGGCCGTCTCTTGAGGGTAAACTTGTAGACGCCCAAAATTATACACTGAAACCAGGCTGGCACAGAGCCTTTAATGTGTAGCCAGAAGCACATGTAACTACATTATGTGAGTGGAAAGAATTTCAGCTATGATGCAGAATTCAAGGCTTAGTCCATTCTTGTATTATAGTCTGATTTTTGATCCATGCGGGAAGATTCAAGTCGTCAGCGACATCTCTCCTAATGCATGATGGACAGTTACTGTGGGGAACACTTATACCCATATATAGAGATATGTGGGGGATTGTTGGAGTTTTGGTTTTTCCTTTAGAAAACTTTAGTCCTACATCGGAAAAAAACAAAGAGATTGTATCTCTATATATTAGCTTTGCTATTATTGGAGATGCACATGTGGTGTGGAGGTGCACATGGGTTTGCCATGTGGGGTTATTTTTCTAATGGGAAAAGGCTAAAATCAACAATTAAAGCATTCATGCTTTTTGCTCTTGGGAAATTTATTTCCATGGGAGCTAAGCCCCGTAGGGGCTTGGCGACTCGGACTCGGACTCGGACTCGGGCTCATGGGCTCATGAGACGTAATGTGGCGTTTTGTTGGCGCACTTTGCACTTAGCACGTCAGCATCGTCGCTAGGCGCATAGTGCGCTTTAGTTGCGCTCGTTGCGCGAGCCACTTGCGCTGTCACGTTGCGCAAGCCCAGTTGCGCTGCCCATTTGCGCAAGCCCGGTTGCGCTGTCCAGGTGCGCGCCCAGGTTGCGCTCAGGTTGCGCTGGGTTGCGCGGGTTGCTTGGGTTGCGCGGGCGCGTTGGTTGCGCTGCGTGCACTGTGTGCGCAGTGCGTGCAGTGCGCGCAGTTCAGTGCGCGCTCTGTCGCGCAGAGTGCAAGGAGCGCGGAGTGTGCGCAGTTGGCACAACTTGCAGCAGAACGTGCGTATGCATGTTCTGGGCGGTTGCTACATGTTCGGGGTGGTTTTTACCACGTCCCTAACTTTGTGGCAACCGAACAGTTGCCGCAGGGCCTATATAAGGCATCCCCTCTCTCTCAAGGCTAATGACAGAAAAGAAAGAGAAGCCACCACAGAAAGTTTACGAAGTATTTTTTAGCACAAGTAAACAGAGAATTCAGAAGTGTTCTTTAACACAGTTCTGTTCGGAATTTGCCTGCGAATTCCAGTAGCCTTCGAGAGAGAGAGAGGAAAGGCGCCGCACCAGCGTTGCTTTTGCACGGGAGTTCGTGTCCATCCGAGGAGTCAGAAGAGCAGGAGTGTTCCAAGTTCTCCGACGAACTTGCTGGTTCCTGGAAGCTGTTCGTGTAGGACGAATAAAGCTTTGAGCAACGGTGATTATTCACCCCAGCAGGAGTTCTTCCATCTTTCTTCAGTCACCTTCTTCGTTGCTGCCAGTAATTCTGATTGTATCTTCTTTTTAGAAGTACTACGATCGATTGCTGTTGATTACGAAATCTTTTTAGATTCTCGTAATTCAGAATCACCTTCCTTGAAGTATTGATTTGAAACATTGTCTTTACAATTGTTTCATTTTCTCAGTTTTCCATCGAAAAATTGTGCCCCGGCACTAACAGTAACCAATCAATAAAACACATAACAATTATTCTCTACACGGATTTATCTTTTTTCGTTATCTTTATTGTAAATTACAAGAAACAACCTGTTTTGGTGTTCACAGCAGAAGCATCTGCTAGATATCAGTTTATCTTTTTTGATACAAATTAGTCCTTGTATATACTTTCCAATTTTATTTATATGGGTACCACTAACTTTACAAATAGAAAAGGAAATATTCTTAATATGTTATTTTATTTTTCTCTCCCTTCTTCCTCCTTGAACTCCCTTCATCTTGTGCTGAATAGCCACCTTGGCCGGCGAATTGTGGTGCGCTCCTTTCTCCTCTCCTTTGTTATAGGTGGTTTTTGTTATTGGTTGAAACAGTATGGAGGTTTTCTGTAATTTACCCCTGTACTTGTGTTGCAAATTCCAATAATTTGCGATAAAGGTTTTGTTGCTGTTTTTTTATTTATTTACATTAACTTTCAGAAGTTCTGATTACTTATCTTTTCGCAAACTTTCCATTATACAAGCATTCAAATATGCCCCTAGTTGAATAATCTAGATGGAGAACCAGTAAGGTAAATTTTAGAAAATAATTTAGGAATCATAAGTGCTTGGAATGTTCCTTGTATTTTCCCCATACTAATTATCGTTAACAGGTTCAAGCACAAGCCACCATTACCATGGCTTGCAATGACAACATCAATCGGAACCCTTGTTATTGCTATGCTAATTGGATATATATTCCATGCCACGGTCAACCGCATTGCAAAAGTTGAAGATGATTGCCGAGAAATGACGGAACTCAAGAAACGAGCAGAAGCAGCAGATGTTGCAAAATCTCAGGTAAGCTTGTAGGTGTTCATATTTTGTTAGCTTGTTTTGAGGACGACAAATCTTTTCATAACATTATTCTTGTTTGTTTCATGCTTTGATGCTAAATATTGCACTTTCATCATTTTATAGTTCTTGGCAACTGTTTCTCATGAGATCAGAACTCCAATGAATGGTGTTTTAGGTAAGGTTTAAAATATATTTGCAATTTCCTACATATAAATGCACTTCTCATTTTATCTATGGACGTTCAATTAGTTATGAAACTGTTGATTCACATGAAAATTAATGCTAGATTGGGATAAGTGATAAGTCATCATTATCTAAGGCTTATCCGACCTGAATGGTATTTTCAATGTAGCACAAGCTCAACAAAAGAATTGACACACGTTTTTATGCCCACCTACCAACCTTATTTTAACAATTTGATCTGGTACTGGTTCCTAGCTGAGGTAGCTATCAGAGATAGGGATTTGTGATAGAACTTAGAAGGACCATTGGTAGATAGGTGGACCTTCCTTTTTCGGTCATGCAGTTTAAGCTCATGCAACCAATGTAACTGATAACTGTCAGGAACACAATTGTAAAAATGATTTTCTAATGATTATCTTCATTGCTTTTCTACAATATATAGACAAAGACCATTTACAAGGAAAGAATTAAAAATGTGTAATTACAAGGTATCGTACCCGTAAAAGTAAGTATAATAAAGTCAGTCATTGATTAAGAATATTGCTCTAGTCCATAAAGGCAAATAATTGATTAGAGAATATTTCCCTTAATTTCATAATTTTAGCACTTTTCCTCAAGTTGGAGCATGGAGCACAGGCCTAACTTGTCTAAAGAGTCATCAAATGCTTTGCTAGCTACAACTTTGGTAGGTACATCGGCTAGTTGATTTTCAAACTTCACAAGAGGAAATATAATAATCCCAGCTTCAAGTTCCTCTTTGATGAAATGTTTGTCAACCTCTACGTGCTTTGTCCAATCGTGCTGCATAGGATTATAGACAATTTATCATAGCTGAAATGTTATTACAGTATACATCGCATCCTTGGAATTAACACCCAAATCTATCGACATGTTTTTCAACCACAATAATTCACACACTCCAAAAGTCATGTCTCTATACTTGGGTTCTGCACTAGACCTCGCCATTATTGGTTGATTTTTACTTCTCCAAGTCATAATGTTTTCCCCTACAAAAATAAAGTATCATGAAGTAGATCTTCTATTATCTTCCGACCCTGTCCAATCTGCATTAGTATAGCCTTCTACTTTTAGATAATTATGCTTGGTGTACAATAACCCTTTACCCGGAGCAGACTTCAAATACTTCAATATACGTTCCACGAAATCCATGTGAGGTTTACGAGGATCATGCATAAATTGACTCACTACACACACCGCATAAGCAATATATTGCTTGGTATGGGACAAATAGATTAATTTTCCACAAGTCTAAGGTACCTCCGTTAATCAGTAGAAATTGCATCCAAATACTGAAACAACTTACCTTGTTTGTTCGATAGGGGTATCAACGAACTTACATCCAAGCATCTTAGTTTCAATTAATAAATCAAGGATGTATTTCCCTTGAGACAAGAAAATATCGTGCTTCGATCGGCTACTTCAATCCCAAGAAAGTACTTTAAGTCACCAAGCTGCTTCATTTCAAGTTATGAGGCCAAGCGTTGTTGCAAGCTATCAATCTCACCTCAAGTCACCACCATACCATCAACATAGATAATCAAAGCAGTAATTTTCCGTGCTTTAAAAACAAAGTGTGATATGAGTTGTTTTGTTTATACCCGAAATTCTTCATTGATTTGGTAGATCTACCAAACAATGCTCTTGTAGATTGCTTTAACCCATACTTCTTCTTGGGTTTGCAAACCATCGCAACATATGAGTACTTTTTTGCACCTGGAGGAGGATCCATATATACTTCTTTAACAAGATCTTCGTGCAAGAAGGCGTTCTTTACATTAAACTAAAGAACTGGCCAATCCTGATTGACCGCCATAGCCAAGAGTTCTCTCACTCACTGTTCCAAAAATCGGCATAGCTGGCCGCATAGGCGCTAGGCATCCGATGTCCGCCTGATCCCCTATGATGTTCGACTATGCATGTTTTTGGATTTTATTGGCAATTGTTGCAATTTTTAGCAGAGTTTTTTTTTTTTTTAATTATCTAGAATTAGGCGGGCTAGGAGCTAGGTGTCCGGTGCTCACCCGACTAGCGTCTAGTGACTTTTACAATCTTGTTCTCACTTTATTAAGCTTGGCATCCGGTACAAAAGTGTCTTAATAGTCGACCCCATAAGACTGTGTATACCCTTTTGTAACTAACTGGTCTTCGTAACTTTCGACAATTCGATATGCCTTGTGCTTGATTTCAAATACCTATCTACATCCTACGAGGTTCTTTTCTTTAGGTTGAGGCACAAGTTTTCAAGTAGCATTTTTTTTCAAGCACCATCATTTCCTCTGCTATAGCTTTCGTCTATCTAGCATCTGCTAAAGCTTCTTGCATTTTACTAGGAATATAGACAGACGATAACTGCAATACATAAGACATGTAACTTGGACAATTTTTAGGAAGACACATGGTTACTAATGGGATATCTAGATTTGGTTTTAAGATCATGTTCATATCTAATAGGTGGTATGTCACGGCTAGAACGAGGTGGAAGCTGATATTAGGACGATTGGGACTCAATATTATCAACAAATGTAGGACTAGGATTAGAAAGTAACCCCTAATGGAGTCTCAGAAGAAGATTAGTTCAGTGGTTCAAGTTGAAGTGCTAGGAATGGATGTACTATCATGAAGGATATTGGTTGTCACTTGGATTTCAATAATTGGAGACCAGTCTCCTTTGTCAAGACAACCGGTAACTGAGATGAGAAATTTTCTTCCATAGAATTTTCGATTGTCTGGTTTCCTTCGTATGATCGGCTACTCGAGAAATCCGGATCCAAAGGAAAAAAAAAAGCCTGCAAGTCTTCGTGATTAAGTGCTTCATCGATTCTTCCCCTGAATTGATGGATCAGTTATCAGTCACGTGTAGAAGAGTTCTTTTTCATTAAAAACGACATCCATGAAAGCACAAAATCGCCTGGAAGAAGGATTATGTAGAAATGAGTCTAATTTCTCAGATAATATTATTGAGGGCTACTGCCTACTACTTATAGAGGGTCCAACCCCTCTTCATATTACATCTAACCGATGTGGGACTAAAGTCCCTTATTTACTCTCAACACTCCCCCTCAAGATGGGCGATAGATATTAATCATCCCCATCTTGTTACATAGCTTTGACAGACTCAATGAACTAAGACCCTTAGTCAGACAGTCTGCCACTTGTTCTTCTGAGCGAACATAGTCAATCTTCAGTATCCCTTGTTCCAGCTTTTCCTTGATGAAGAATCGATCGATCTCGATGTGCTTCGTTCTGTCGTGCTGAACCGGATTGTTCGCTATACTTATCGCAGCTTGACTATCGCTCAGAAGGTGCAATGGTGTCCCCTTGTCTAGCTTCAACTCTGTCAGCAGCGCCTTTACCCATAGCAATTCTGATACTCCTAGAGCCATTGCTCTGTATTCTGCTTCAGCTGTCGACCGTGTTACCACTGACTGTTTCTTGCTTCTCCATGAAACCAGGTTTCCTTCTACAAAAAAACAGTACCCTGTGGTAGACCTTCTGTCGTCTATGCAGCTTGCCCAGTCTGCATCGCAGTATCCCTCAACATCTGTGCATCCATTCTTCTTGAACCACAGTCCTTTTCCCGGCGTCCCTTTCAGATATCTTAGAATCTGAAATACTGCATCCATATGATCCGTTCTTGGATCATGCATATAGCGGCTTACAACACTTACTGCAAATAAGATATCAGGGCGAGTATGTCCTAGATAAATCAGTCTGCCTACTAGCCTTTGATACCTTTCGCGATCAACAGGCTTTCCTGCTTCTGCTCCCATCTTGCACTTCTGGTCAATTGGAGTGACTGCTGCTCGGCATCCCAGCATTCCTGTCTCTTTCAGCAGATCTAGTGCATATTTCCTTTGTGAGAGAACAATTCCTTGTTCACCATCACACACCTCGATATCCAAAAAGTATCTCATCTCTCCCAGGTCCTTCACTTCAAACTCTTTGGCGAGTTTCGTCTTCAGCTTAGTGATCTCAACTACATCGTCACCTGTGATCACTATATCATCTACATATACAGCAAGTATAGTAATGTGGCCCCTTGCATGCTGGAGGAAGACAGTATGATCTGCATTTGTCTGATGGTACCCCATGCCAGTGACAGCCCTTCTGAATCTGTCAAACCAGGCTCGAGGAGATTGCTTCAGCCCGTACAGCGACTTCTTCAGTTTGCACACTTTTTCATGTGACGTTCCTTCACCTGAATCTGACACAGAGTAGCACCCCGGAGGAGTCTCCATGTATACTTCTTCTTGTAGGTCTCCATGAAGAAATGCGTTCTTTACGTCTAACTGGTGTAGCTTCCACCCATAGTTTACTGCAATGGAGACCAGCGTTCTTACGGTACTCATCTTCGCTACTGGGGCAAAAGTCTCATCATAGTCGATACCATATGTCTGGGTATAGCCTTTTGCAACCAGTCTCGCCTTGTATCGTTCAACTTTTCCTTCTGGTGTCTCCTTCACTGTGTAAATCCATTTGCATCCCACAGCTTTCTTCCCTTCAGGTAATGGCACCAGCTCCCATGTCTTATTTTTCTCTAGTGCCCCAAGTTCTTCCATCATTGCGGCTTTCCATCTTGGGTCCTTCTTTGCTTCCTGCCAATTCTTAGGTAAAGAAGTGGAGTCTAACGAAGTGAGAAATGTTTGATAAGTCGGAGAAATATTAGAATAAGATAGGTAGTTGGCGATATCATGTTCATAATCTTTATAACGAATAGGAGCCTTTCCCGCATTAATGCGAGAAGACCTCCTTAAGGGAGCAATGGGTGGTGGGGAAAGCATACCATCCGAATCGGAGAGATCCGCTTCCGAATCCGAGCGATCCGGTGCGGGAGTAACATCTTCAGGAGTCGAGGCAGGAGTAGACGAGGGACTTGGCACTATAGGCACATGGCACGGCACAGTACTGGACCTCTGCTGTCTTCTTCTGTAAACTTGGAGCTCATTTTCCCTTGTCTGTTTCTCCCCCTGCGTAATGTACGTATTGTCTTCGTCATCCTCCGTATCAGTATCATTGATGCTTTCTCCCCCTTTCTTCCAGTGTGTCCCGACAGGACAAGGTACCGATCCGACAACTACGTTTGGGCGTACTACCTCCCCCTCACGTCCAACACCCGCAGTGTGAGGCGTGTTCCCAAACGCAGAACCTTCGTCCGAACCATAATAAGGTTCCAGCTCTCTGAATGTAACGTCCATGCTTACAAACAGTTTCCGTTCAACCGGGCTCCAGCATACGTAACCCTTCTGTGTCCCGGTGTACCCAACAAAGACACACTTAACTGCTCGAGGATCCAGCTTACCAACGCCAGGCCTGTTATCGTGGACGAAGCATGCGCAACCAAATACTTTCGGAGGAAGGTGTACGCAGTTGTCCCCGTGAGCATTTCCAAAGGCGTCTTCCAGTTCAGTAATTGAGAGGGCATCCTGTTGATGAGATAAGAGACTGTCAAGACAGCCTGCCCCCACAAAAATTTAGGGACATTCATAGCCAGCATTATTGTCCGAGCTACCTCCAGCAGGTGCCTATTCTTTCGTTCGACAACACCATTTTGAGCCGGTGTATATGCACAAGAGGTTTGATGCAGTATACCATGAGAGGATAAATACGCAGCAAACCTCTTATGGGTATATTTCGTCCCATTATCCGACCGGAAACACTTAATACGAGCATTATACTGTGTCTTTACCCGTTGATGGAGGCTTTGAAATGCCTCAAAAACATCACTTTTATTCTTCAGCAGGTAGACCCACGTTACGCGGGTAGAGCAGTCAATAAAAGTAACAAACCATCTATAACCGTTAACACCGTTTGTAGGACAAGGGCCCCATACATCGGAATGAATCATATCAAAAACAGCAGAACATCGATGCCCAGAACTCACATAGGAGCTTCTGGTATGTTTTCCCAACTCACAAGCATCACAAACTAACAACTCTTTATTTGCTTTTTGATATAAGGACGGATACAGTCGACTAATAACGGGAAAAGAAGAATGTCCTACACGCTGATGGTAGAGGAGCAGCTCGGCTTCGACACTTCGACTTCGGACTTCCGGTTGTGCGTCTGCAACCAAAGATGCCAGTGCTCTATCCAGACCGTTTCTGTCCAAGTACCATAGACCCTTATGCCATGTGCCAGTGCCTAGTCGTCTTCCCGTTCCCTTCTCCTGAAAAGTTACCTTAGGAATATCAAAGGAAACAATACAGTTTAGATCAAGGATAATGGCGCTAATGGATATAAGATTGACAGGAAAGGAAGGAGCATGTAAGACATTAGATAGAGTGATGGAAGGAGTGCAATCAACAGTGCCTTTACCCGTAACAGGCCTGGAGGTACCATCAGCAGTCTGAATGCTTTCTGGCGGCGTTAGAGTAGAGTATTCCCGGAACTCACCTCGGGACCCCGTGACATGACAAGATGCCCCAGAGTCCATAATCCAAGCTGGCTGAGAGACAGATGCAAGAGCACGCGGAGGTATACCGGCACTGGTTTGGGAGAAGTAAGTGCAGTAATCTCCTGTAGTGGACGACGCCCCAGGAATGACTTTGTCGTTCACCAGAACCAAGCTTTGAGCCGCGCATCTTCTCGAGAACTTTTCTCTCAAATGGAGTGATGTCCGCCAGCTGATTGTCCCCACCTTCATCCGCCAGATGCGCCTTGTTGCCTCCAGAGTAAGTGCCCCTTCCACCACTGTAGCTGCCTCGACCACCTCGTCGTCTACCGCGACCACGGCCCCGACCATTCGAGGGAGTCCGTGTCGGTTTTGGGCAAAAGCGGATGTAATGCCCTGTGTCACCACAGTTGTGGCAAACGCCTCCCGTAGAAGGAGGCTGTGTGAAAGTGGCAAGAGCAGATGTGTCAACTCCGGCCTGCTCCCCCTGGGAGATACCCTTGGTAGGCATCAGCTTCAACCGTGCTTTTTCTTGTGCCATGGCAGCTATGGCGTCTTCTAATGTCGGCAGCTGCGGTTGTGCGAGAAGTACATTCATCCGTTGCTCAAATGCAGGGTTGAGTCCCTTCAAAAACTTCATCATCCGTTGCCGCGAGATATAATCCAGAAATTTTTGGAAATGTTTTGCAAAAGCCGGTTCAACCTGAGCATCCTCCATGCCAAGAGGATCATAATGGTCAAGATCAGACCAGTACTTCTTCAACAAGGCAGCGTACTCAGAGATGGTACGATCGTCTTGGATTACCCGATCGAGCTCATCCTGCAGTTGGAAGACTCGCATGGGGTTACCCGAACCGGAGTACATGTCTTTCAATGTTCTCCAGATATCAGCAGCTCCCTCCATTGCTTCAACGTTACCCGACACTTGGTCGGTCAAAGAGGCTGTCAACCAACCAGCCACGACATTGTTGACAATGTTCCATACATCAAACTCCTTCGAGGAGTGATCGACAGGGGCCTTGGTGTGGCCATCTACATAACCAACCAAGCCACGTCCCTTCAGCGTCCGCATCGCCTGCCGCGACCATTTCAAGTAGTTGGTCGTGCCTTCCAACTTCGTCTCCAGCTTGTCCAATTTTTCCATTTTGTACGGTGACGGATCCACAACAGTATGGGTCACGCGTGGGGTTGCCTCCGGTAATCTCTTGGTCAGGAGATCCTCGACCAGGGCCTTCATTTCTTCTGCTGTCAACTTTCCATAGATGGAATCCATGACTTCTTCAACTGCAATCAGTGAGGTGTTGTTGTTTCCTGAGTCGGCTTCTTGTGAGTCGTCTTCGTCTTAGTCAGCTATCGGGGGGAAACAACAAAACGAGATCCCTCACTGATATGTCGTAGTTTATACGACCAACTAGAACCGCGTCATGATAACGCGTTCGGACGGCTCAAGGATAACCAACGTAGTTGTGCCTCCTTGCATGAGACAAACCAGAGGTATACCAGCCATGCAGAAACGATTGTAAAGACAACGTTTCTGAGATACGAAAATCTAAAGAGATTTCGTATTCGTAGTAGAGCTTCTAAAAAGAAGGTACTGATTCTCGAGGCAACTACAGAGATCTTCTAAAGAGAAGAAAATCTGTTTTTTTTTTTTTTTTTGACGGCTAGGGTTAGGGTTAGGGTTTGGATGGGGCTGCTAGAGCTAGGGTTAGGGTTTCCATTGCAAGAGAGGCTAGGGTTAGGAGGAGGGGAGGGGGGGGAAGGGTGCTGGTCGGGGGGGGGGGGGAGGGGGGGGGGGGGGCGCTGCTGCTCCGGGGGGTGGGGGTGGGGGGGGGGGGGGGGTACTGCTCCGGGGGGGGGGGGCGCTGCTCCGGGGGGGGGGCGGGGGGGGGGGGGGCGGGGGGGGGGCGCTGCTTCTCTGGGGGGGTAGGGGGGGAGGGGGGGTATTGTTCCGGGGGGGGGGGCTGCTCCGGGGGGGGGGGGGGGCTGCTCCGGGGGGGCGGGGGGGGGGGGGCTGCTCCGGGGGGGCGGGGGGGGGGGGGGGGGGGCTGCTCCGGGGGGGCGGGGGGGGGGGGGGGGGGCTGCTCCGGGGGGGCGGGGGGGGGGGGGGGGGGGCTGCTCCGGGGCGGCGGGGGGTGGGATTCGGCTAAATTTTTTTTTTTTTTTTGTGGAGAGAGAGAGAGAGAGAGTATGGCTCTGATACCATGTAGAAATGAGTCTAATTTCTCAGATAATATTATTGAGGGCTACTGCCTACTACTTATAGAGGTCCAACCCCTCTTCATATTACATCTAACCGATGTGGGACTAAAGTTCCTTATTTACTCTCAACAGATTATAACACTTATAACATTTTTGATTGATTCTATACCCAACAAATACACACTTCAAAGCGTGAGAATCAAACTTACTACATTGATGTGGATAGAAGTGAACATAGACCACATATCCGAAAATTCGAGGAGCTAGAAAGTACCACTGACGGAAGAGTCACAATGATCAGAAAAGCATCCAACGGTCTTCTGAGATCTTGAACACTAGAGGGTGTGTGATTGACCAAGTAGATTGCCGAATTCAAAGTGAGAAGGAATAAGGAACATGCCCACCAATCAAGAGAAGGAACATGAGAATGAAAATGAGAGACCGAGTAACTTCCAATAAATATCTATTTTTTCTTTCTGCAAAAACATTTTGTTGAGGGAATAAGGACAAGTTGTTTGATGAATAACTCCCACCGAGCATATGAATTTCGTTAATTCTTGCTTGGTGTATTCACTCACATTATCAGAACAAAGGATTTTATTGAAGTGACAAACTGTGTAGCCACTATCTGATAAAAAAGGCAAAAGTTGTGCAAACATCACTCTTGTGCTTCACTTGATAAACCCAAGTCATTCTAGTAGAGTAGTCCACAAAAGTAACAAACCACTTCATTCTATTATTAGTAGAAATTTGTGTCGGTCCTCAAACATCTGAAATCTGAATGAACTAATGAAAAGGGAAGGTTTGCTTTATTATCACTCAAATGAAAAATAGTATGGTGGCTCTTTGCCATTACACGAGTTTAACAAATGAACTCCTAGACATTGCAACCACTAAATGAAGATGGAAATAACTAAATGAGGGATGTCCTAGTCTAACCAAATCTCTTCTTTTTTTTTACCAACTTTTCATTTACTAAATGAGTCTACCCTTTTCTGTTGGATCGTTGGAACCCATCCTCCAGATAGTACAATCCTCCATTTTGTTACCATTGTTAATTTTCTCCTTGGTATGGATCTGAAAATAGAATGAGCATGAAAAAATAGTGCAACAAAATAATGAGACTTGGTTGTTTGATTAACAGAGAGAAGGTTGCTATTTAGTGGTGGACAAATATCTTTGATAGTTAATGTAGGGGATAAATATATTGTCCCCAACTTCGATAACTGGAGATGATACATCAATTGCATTGGTAATGGTAGTTTTAGAACATTTAGAAGATAAATGACTAAACCTATAACGATCACAAGTCGTGTGGTCTATGGCGCCAAAGCCAATTATCCAATCACTATTTCCAGTAAGATATGAAAGCTTTATAGCAGAGTTGGACCTACCTGACTTAGTAGTAAGTCCAGAAGCTGTAGTTAGATTTTGCTTCATACTTGAGTCATGTATCACCTTAGAGTTGGACACTTGAGATGCCTTCCTGTTGGAGTCCAGTCTGGATTTGGTAATAGCATATTTATGGAGTCCAAATCTGATTAAATATTTGATTTAATTTGATTTGGATGTCCATAATTAGTGCCGGGCTATTTTAGATATAATAGGATTCTTATTTGAGGGTTTCCTATTTAAGAGATCATATTATAATCTAAAATAAGATGTTGATGGGCAATTTTAGGTGTAGTAGGATTCTTATTTGAGGGCTTCCTATTTAAGAAATCATATTATGACCAAAAATAGGTTTTTCTCATCCTATATATATGGGGTGAGGGTAGAGGCACAAAGCACAGCACGAAAGTGGAGATTCGAGGTGCTCGTCCACAGAAAATCTAAGAGAAAGTTTCGCACTTTGTCTTAGGACTTCGCCATCCAAGACAGAAGGAAGAATAGATCTAATCGAGGGGTCATCAACTTCGGTTAGGGAGATTGCTACGGGTTGGTGAGCGATTTCAATTGTAATCTTTCTTTTCTTCTTGAGTGTGGTGAGGGGGTTGAACCTATTAGGGCAAAGGGTTCAACATTAGTTTTTGTCAATCTTGTAATTTCATCTGAGTTATAGAGATTGAGATTTGTCCAGGTGACGTAGTCACCGCCATATACTTGTCTTTATCTGTGCTTGGTGTCTGTTAGACGGGGTTGGTTATTTTAGGTGGGTTAGCCTAAGTTTCCGCTGCGGCAACGTCTCAGACACGGTATCGGAGCGCAGGAGGGCGTATCCGATTCCCAACATCTGGTATCAGAGCTTTGGAGGTTCTGGCAACCATGTCTACGGAGCAGATGAACACTCGTATGATCACCCTCACAGGGGAAAACTGGGCGATTTGGAAGCCAAGGATGGAGGATCTACTCTGGTGCAAGGACTTGCATGGTCCGTTGGAGGGCGACAACGCAAAGCCAATGGACAAAGCTGCTGAAGACTGGATCGAAAGGTCGTTGGATTCATCCGCCAATGGTTGGATGATTCGGTGTTTCACCACGTGTCCATGGAGAGTTCAGCAAAAGCATTATGGGAGAAGCTGCATTCGCTGTACGAAGGAAAGACGGCTGACAACAAGGCATTTTTATTCGCCAACTCGTCAACTCGAAGTACACGGAGGGTGCCCCAGTGGCACAACATCTGAACGAGGTTCAGGGTATCATCAATCACCTGTCTGTAATGAAGATGGTGATTGATGATGAGCTTCAGGCCCTACTGCTCTTGAGTTCTCTGTCGGAAAGCTGGAAGACGTTGGTGGTGTCGGTGAGCAACTCCGCGCCTGATGGAGTTGTCACGATGGAGGCAGTCAAAAGTAGTTTGTTGAATGAGGAGGTCCGATACAAGCAAGTGGAATCGTCGCAGGAGTCCGCTCTGGTGACTTCCTACGGGAAGGGAAGACCCAATTCACAGACGAGGACATGAGGGTGTTCTCGGAATCTTGCGATTGTGGACCGCATGGAGGGCTGCTATCACTGTGGCGAAAGGGGTCATATCAAGAGGAACTGCATGAAGCTCAAAGCTGAGAAGGCAAAAGGCAAGGATGATTAGGAGGATCTCACAGCAATGGGAGATATCATCATGGCAGCAACCGACGCAGAGGAACCTTGTGGCATGTGTCATGACGGCGACTGGGTCATGGACACGGGGGCGTCGTATCACGCCACTCCACATAGGAGGATCTTCACGTCATACCGCGGTGGCAGGTTTGGACGTGTAAAGATGGGCGACAAGGGGACAGCTGCAGTTGTAGGCATCGGTAATGTGCATTTGACAACGGAGCTCGGTGAGAAGCTCGTTCTCAAGGGTGTGCGACATGTACCGAGTTTGCGCTACAACTTGGTTTCGGTAGGGAGGTTGGCAGATGATGGTTGTCGCAGTCTGTTTGGGGACAAAGATTGGATGCTTGCGAAGGGT
>JANAVB010035793.1:0-37467 GCA_029216955.1 Iris pallida
ATATATATATATATATAATATATATATTATATATATATATATATAATATATTATATATAAGGGATCCATCACTTACTTTTGCATCCCTCTTTCACATCCATTGGATCTTATTTTAAGTCATCTAATCTTAATCGTTGAAAAATCAACGGTTAAGATTAGATGACTTAAACAAAGATCTAACGGCTGCTAACATGGGGATGCATGGGGGATACAAAAGTGAGGGGTTAGATGACTTAAACAAAGATCCAACGGCTGTTAACATGGGATGCATGGGGGATGAGTGAGGGGATATATATGTGGAAGCAGATCAAAAGCCTCCCTTAGAAAACCTCTAAAAAACCCCTCACTATAATCCGTAATTTAATGTTAATATTAATGTTAATATTAATATTAATGTAATATTGTCATTAAATACTAAAATTAACATTAAACTTAACATTAAAATTAATATTAACATTAACATTAATATTAACATTAACATTAACATTAACATTAATATAACATTAACATTAATATAAAATAAAAAATTAAATTAAAATTAATATTAACATTAACATTAATATTAACATTAATATTAACATTAATATTAACATTAAATTACAGATTAGAGTGAGGGGTTTTCTAAGGGGGCTTTGATCCGCTCCCTATATATATATATATATATATATATATATATATATATATATATATATATATATATATATATATATATATATATATATATATATATATATATATACAGAGAACTCCTACGGGAACAACTTACAGGATGAGAAAATTACACGTATGGTTTTCTTCTAATCTCTTCACTTAAAACAAAATTTAATATATCATTGAAAACAAACCAATCTCTATCTTCTTAAAGATAAGTCTATTCATTTTTTAAATAGTGGGAGATTTATTTATCTGTGTTAAAAAATAGAGATAAGTAAGTTAATTTTATATATTTTTTAAAACAAAGATATATTTTTTAAATATTCCTTTAAAAACTATATTTAAAATATTAATTTTAATGTTAATGTTAATCTTAATTTTATATTGTTTCAAATGTTAGTTTTTTGGTGTTAATATTATTGTTGATATTAATTTTAATTTTAACATTAAGAACATTAACATTAAAAATCTTATATTAGAATCAAAATTAAATTTAAATTTATCATTAACATTAAAATAATATTAACACTAATATTAACTTTAACATTAGAATTAAAATTAATGTTAAAATTAAAAATTAAAATTAATATCAACATTAATATTAAGATTAACATTAAAATTAAATTTTAAAATATAATTTTTAAATTCATATTTATTTCTAAAGATAGGCTGTTTTAAAAAAAATCTATCTCTATTTTGAAAATGTAATAATTTATCTATCTCTATTTTTAAAAATAAATTAACCTCTCTTTGTTTAAAAATAAATAGATAGATAAGCCTTATTTTCAAGATACAGATATGTTTGTTTTTTTAGAAGGATTTAAATTTTTAAAGAGAAAGAAATTCAGAAGAGAAAATATATTTCGGCCGGATATTTTGAGTTTTTTTCCTCTCCGTAAGAAATTAGTATATCCCGTAAACTTTTCCCGTTAACTTATCCCGTATAAGAAGGGGACTGTATATCTTTCAAGCCATTCGCGAGGCTGAGGATGATGTTACTCGAGCCGAAGCCAGGTACATGACCGACTGTTCGCCCGATACCAGGAAGGCTATGAATCTCACCAAAGCCATCCTCAAATTTAGGCTGAAATTGATACCGATATTTGGAAGCAGAAAGCCAGGATCAAATGGGACAGCGAGGGGGACAACAACTCAAAATTCTTCAACGCCTGCGTAAATGGGCGTAGACAAAAACTCACCCTCCACCAGATTGTCGTAGACGACGGTACCAGCATCAGCGATCTTAAGGGTATCCAAGTGGCGACAGCTAAGTTCTATTCCAGACTTTTCTCCAAGGAAGCGGTCCTCAGAGACAACACCTTCCTGGACGAGGTTCCCCAGCTCATTAGCGACACAGACAATACCCGGCTCGAACAACCCCCTACAGAGGACGAAGTGAAAGAAGCCGTCTGGGCCCTCGACGAACACAGTGCGCCAGGGCCAGACGGATTCTCGGGGATCTTTTTTCGTACATGCTGGAACATTATCAAAGTTAACATACACAATGCGGTCACAGCCTTCCTCCAAGGAGCTACTTACCCCAGAGCCATCTCGAGCACCAACCTTATCATCATCCCGAAGAAAGACAACCCAAAGACAGTCCGCGACTTCCATCCAAATCAGTCTCTGCACCTTCACCAACAAGATCATCACCAAGATCATCGCATCCTGCATGGCAGGCCTCCTCCCCAAGATCATCTCAGAGGAGCAGAGTGGCTTTGTTCGAGGGAGAAATATCCAAAAAAATATCATGTTGGCCCAAGAGTTAGTCACCTGCATGAAGCTCCCAGCAAGAAGGGGCAACATGTCACGTCCCGATCCCGCAGAGTCCTTTCATCCTCGCTTCGGACTCTGTGAGACCGATCGTCCTCGCTAAGGCATGATTCCGTGCAAGCCTAAGTTGCGCTTGCACAAGGCCAAGACCTGAAGCAAGACAAGATAGACAAGATTGACAATACGCAGCGGAACATATTGCAGATAATTGATGCAGCAGCGGATATATTTCAGAATACACGCATTGAACACAATGATAACAAGAAATAATTCTTTTTATTGATTTCATTTGAACAGATTACAAGCTCTTAATTCTCTCTGATACAATATTACATTCTCTCAGAATATTACAGATTATAATAATCCTGTTCCATACATTACATCCCTGTATATACAAAACCAACTCTTGCAATAGATGTCATCTCTTGGCATCTCTTCTGATTTTTGGCTCCTGAGGATGAGGTACGGTCTATCGCTTTGGACTATCCTTCTCGATACATATTGCACCTGCATACAGACTGATGGTGGGTCAGTATATCAACATACTGGTGAATTGTGAACAAAGGGCTACATTCTTCTGAAACGATCACTGTTCATTTAGTGGGAAAACATTTTCTTGTGATGTGATCTTGCTACTTTTACCTATGTTCATTCCATGCATACAGAGTCAATTTACATCTCTTTTTGAAAACATTTTTGAAAAGCCACAGTTCATTTCTTTACATTTCATGTCAAGCATTCAAGGGACTATTTATTTCTGTGGAGTGCGCAGTGTGTTTCATGAGCATATTTATTTCTCTATTCAAGCAACTCTTAGGGACAATTATAAGCACGATATTACATCTCTTCTTTTAATGGGACATAGCATATCTTGCAATAGAATAATCTCTGCAAGTAATTCATGTCAAAGACTTAAGTAGTATATATGTATCACTTTTAAGTGATTCTTACCATAGCCGACCGTTCGTCCCTGCACAAGACAAGGATTAACATAAACATGATAAAATCAACGTTGTTTTCTGTTCATCTCTGCATCGTTAGCTCTCAACAAAATATTCTTTTACCGACTCATGTAATTCGATTGGCAGCTGTGACGCAAGGCACAGCTCTGCACTAATATATACGTATACCAGTAGTTGTGATGCTCTGGGTCAGCTTGTACTGATAACGCACATACTAGCAACTGTGTGTATGGTTCAGCTCTTCACCAACCGACACTTATCTATATGATGGTCAATGGAAAACCCATGATTTAGCCGCTGTGACTCTTGGGTTCAGCTCGTCGCTAGTGGACACTCTATGCACCCCTTGATCTCTTTACCACAGGGTGCTACTCTAACCCCCCTAGGCCGAACGACTCTGGTACCCCAGAATCGGTCGTGAGGATCTATACTTGTGCACAAGTTGTCCAAGACCAATGTAAATACAGCTATCAGATAAAACTATCATGCATCAATCGAGCAACTTGTAAATATTTTCATCTTTTTTTTTCATGTATCGAGCCAATAGCTCTACTCTTTTCTCTATACGGACAAGCCGTATCATCTCTTTCTTTATAGCAACAATCGGGGGACAATAAACAATCTCTGTTTAAGCAAGCACGATAAAAACAAGCATGAACTCTACTCCTGATAATCATACTCTATTCAGGGACATGTAAACATACTTTTTTCTTTTCTTATTAAGTATGGCAACAATTCATTCATTCGAGGCACACCTCTAATTTAGCACAGCATTAACTCATTGATTTAACAAGGCAACATTTTATCGATCAAGGCAACATTCATTTCTTAACAAGACATCATGTCGTTTCTAATTAGCTTACAACAATTCCTCTTCTTAGCATACAGGTTAATTCTTTTCTTGTTCTTAGCATAGCAACATGTGAAATCTCTTACAAGCATACTCAACGATTAGCATCTTATTTATTAGCAACAATATTTATTCAAAAATTCCAATTCTTATTAGGCGCAAGCGAATCATAAAATGAGTCTTTGTCCACTTACCCATATCAATCGTCTTCTGTTGTAGATCCAACAATTCGATCTTTCTGTTTATCTAGTGCCTTCGCGGAGCGGGGTACTACATAATTACCCACCAAAAAAAAGTTTTGTCCTTGAAACTTAAGGAGAAACTTACGATATCCTTAGCAGCGATAGTCCTCATCCTTCGCCATCATCAATCGATAAAACTCTCAATTCAGATCATATCAAAACTCTTGTTCAATAAAGCATCTCAATCTCAATCCATTAAATCGATAAAACATATGTCAGCATCATAAAAATATTTACGGACTTATTATATGGAACGTTCATCTCATTTTTGGTATCGAGTAGGCAAAGAAATTTCGATCAGGAGAATATTTTCAAATTCATTCGAATCAACAATTGGCCAGAGGATCGTGTTGCTCTGATACCATTCTGTCACGCCCCGATTCCGCAGAGTCCTTTCATCATCGCTTCGGACTCTGTGAGACCAATCGTCCTCGCTAAGGCGTGATGCCGTACAAGCCTAAGTTGCGCTTGCACAAGGCCAAGACCTGAAGCAAGACAAGATTGACAATATGCAGCAGAATATATTGCAGATAATTGAAGCAGCAGCGGACATATTTCAGAATACACGCATTGAACACAATGGTAAAAAGAAACAATTCTTTTTATTGATTTTATTTGAACAGATTACAAGCTCTTAATTCTCTCTGATATAATATTACATTCTCTCAGAATATTACAGATTACAATGATCCCGTTTCCATACATTACATACCTTTATATACAAAACCAACTCTTACAACAGATGTCATCTCTTGGCATCTTTTCTGATTTCTGGCTCCTGAGGATGAGGTACGGGCTATCGCTTTGGACTATCCTTCTCGATGCATATTGCACCTGCATGCAGACTGATGGTGGGTCAGTATATCAGCATACTGGTGAATTGTGAACAAAGGGCTACATTCTTCTGAAACGATCACTGTTCATTTAGTAGAAAAACATTTTCTTGTGATGTGATCTTGCTACTTTTACCTATGTTCATTCCATGCATATAGAGTCAATTTATATCTCTTTTTGAAAACATCTTTGAAAAGCCACAGTTTATTTCTTTACATTTCATGTCAAGCATACAAAGGACTATTTATTTCTGTGGAGTGCGCAGCATGTTTCATAAGCATATTCATTTTTCTATTCAAGCAACTCTTAGGGACAATTATAAGCACGATATTACATCTCTTCTTTTAATGGGACAGCATATCTTGCAATAGAATATTCTCTACAAGTAATTCATGTCAAAGACTTAAGCAGTACATATGTATCACTTTTAAGTGATTCTTACCATAGCCGACCGTCCGTCCCTGCACAAGACAAGGATTAGCATAAACATGATAAAATCAACGTTGTTCTCTGTTTGTCTCTGCTTCGTTAGCTCTCAACAAAATATTCTTTTACTGACTCATGCAATTCGATTGGCTGCTGTGATGCAAGGCACAGCTCTGTACTAATATATACGTAGACCAGTAGTTGTGACGCTCCAGGTCAGCTTGTACTGATAATGTACATACTAGCAACTGTGCGCATGGTTCAGCTCTTCACCAACCGACACTTATCTATATGATGATCCATAGGAAACCCATGATTTAGCCGCTGTGACTCTTGGGTTCAGCTCGTCGCTAGTGGATACTTTATGCACCCCTTGGTCTTTTTACCGTAGGGTGCTACTCTATCCCCCTAGGCCGAACGGCTCCGGTGCCCCAGAACCGGTCGTGAGGATCTATACTTTTGCACAAGTTTTCCAAGACCAATGCAAATACAGCTATCAGATAAAACTATCATGCATCAATCGAGCAACTTATAAATATTTTCATCTTCTTCTTCTTTTTCATGTATCGAGCCAATAGCTCTACTCTTTTCTCTATACGGACAAGCCGTATCATCTCTTTCTTTATAGCAACAATCGGAGGACAATAAACAATCTCTGTTTAAGCAAGCACGATAACAACAAGCATGAACTCTACTCCTGATAATCATACTCTATTCAGGGATATGTAAACATTCTCTTTTCTTTTCTTATTAAGCATGGCAACAGTTCATTCATTCGAGGCACATCTCTAATTTAGCATAGCATCAACTCATTGATTTAACAAGGCAACATTTTATCGATCAAGGCAACATTCATTTCTTAACAAGGCATCATGTCGTTTCTTATTAGCATACAACAATTCCTCTTCTTAGCATACAGGTTAACTCTTTTCTTGTTCTTAGCATAACAACATGTGAAATCTCTTACAAGCATACTCAACAATTAGCATCTTGTTTATTAGCAACAATATTTATTCAAAAACTCCAATTCTTATTAGGCGCAAGCGAATCATAAAATGAGTCTTTGTCCACTCACCCAGATCAATCATCTTCTATTGCAGAGCCAGCAATCCGATCTCTCTGTTTATCTAGTGCCTTCGCGGAGGGGGTACTACACAACATAGCCATCAGATTGGACATGGAAAAAGCCTACGACAGTCTGGATTGGCAATTCATGATCTGGGTCTTCAGAGCCTTCGAATTTTTCGAAACGTGGACCAACATCGTGTAGAGATCGATCAACAACTCGTGGTTCTCTACGGTTATTAACGGCCAAGCAGACGGTTTCTTCAAATCTAGTTGTGGGGTTAGGCAAGGAGATCCTCTATCTTCCACCATCTTCATCATTACGACGGACACACTGAGCAAAAACCTTAATAAGATGGCGAACTCCCCCAACTTCCAACACTACCACACAGCCAGCGGCTGCCCGATCATCACCCACCTGGCCTTCGTCGACGATATCCTCATATTCTCTACCGAGGACGTCGGATCGGTGGACGTCGTCCACAATACTCTCCGGAGATATGAAAGGTGCTCTGGGCAGAAGATTAACCCAGATAAAAGTGTTATCTACACCCACCATTAAATCAAGAGAGAGCAAGCGGCTAGCATCTCGACCACCACCTCATTCTCCATCCAGCACCCTTCATTCTACTACCTTGGGTGCCCCCTCGTGTACGGTAGATCTAACGCCGGGATCTTCGATAACCTGATCACCCACATCAGGAAGAAGTTCGAGGGCTGGCACAACGACATGATTTCCTCCGGAGGTAAGATTTTCCTCATCAATCACGTCATCACTTCCATTCCCATCTACACCCTGGTAGCCTGCTCCCCTCCCAAGAAAGTTCTAACCTACATCGAGAGCATCTTCAGCAACTTCCTCTGGGGACACAGTGGCGGCCACGACAAGCATCATTGGGCCAGCTGGGATACCATAGCTCGTACTATCGGGGAGGAGGGCCTGGGCTTCACTAAACTTTCATACATCGTTAATGCCTTCTCAATAAGATTGTGGTGGAAGCTCCGTATGAGTAAGAATTTATGGTCTAGGTTCATGAAGGCTAGATACTTCAAGCATATCCACCAGTCTACGGCCATCGCGAACAGCAGATCTTCAGCGGCCTGGCATCGCATTCTCACCGGGCGGTCACTTGCCGAACCAGCGATCCTCCTTAAGGTGGGCAACGGCAAAGCTTCACCATTTCTGGAGCGTTGGGTCGGCGATATCCTGCTCCCCAACATTTCTGCTGCTCCTAGGAACAGCACTATCAAGGACCTGTGGGACCCTCCTAATAACACCGGGAATTGGAACAAAATTCGGGTTTAGGCTGGGTCTGAGGCGGTCAATTATATTCGTCGTACCAGAGTTAAGATTGGACCGAACGCAGATAAGCTCGAGTGGTCGCCCGATGTTAACGAAGCATTCTCGGTTAAGTCGACCAGAAGAGTGATCCTAGGCAATGCGACTCCATCTCCTACTATTGTATCCTTCTGGCAGACCTGCATTCCCAAGAAGTGGTCCTTCCTCATTTGGAGAGCCCTACGCAACATCCTCCCCACTGATGACACCCTCAACACCATCGGGTTCAGCCTTGATTCAGCTTGCACATGCTGCTCTGATCGATAATCGAAAACAATCGACCACATCCTCAGTCAAGGGGAACAACCGATCAAGGTCTGGAGAGCTCTTTCCCAGCGTTGTAGATTTCTTCACGGGGGCGACAACGTTCACCACATCATGGGGGGCATCAGCATCCCATGGATACTAGATCATCGCTGCGGCCGCCACGTGGGTGCTCTGGAAGAATCGAAACAAGGCTAGATATGAAGGTCGACAGTACAACGCAGTCCAACTAATATGGAAGACCATTCGTCAGTGCCGCAAAAGGAGATCCCTCTGCAAACATGGCTAGACAGTATTCTGGAACTCTCTCCTATCCTCGGATTAGCCGTGGTGGGTCTCGTTTTATCTTCTTTTGTCAGTATACGTGTGTAGGCTTCAGCATTTTGCGCCTTATGGTATACTTGTAAAGGTTCGGCCTTTCGACCTTCATGAATAAAATGGGTGGTTATATATATATATATATATATATATATATATATATATATATATATATATATATATACAAAGATGCACTATATATACATTCAATGTTACATTTTTTTTATACATTCAATATTACATATATACATATATATATGTATATTATGTATACCAAAGTCTACTCATTATAACTTAGTTAATAATATATTTATGAATATTAGTAATAATAGCAATAAAAGAAGGGGGCCACATGTACTTGGGTTGGGTGGTTTATATTAGATTGTGTTAGGTTTGGGCATGGTGCGATCATGACTACAAATTCAGATCAATTATGATCATTGATGAAATAATAGCATACGGGAGCTCAATTGGGTGGCACACGAGTGGCACATGCGTAGTAGACTCAAAATGGGTTAAAATTATATATTGTATCGATTAGGTTGGATCGATGTTGAGGTCCAAATTAGATTGGAAGTTAGGTCAAGTTTTACTGTAGATGGTCAAATGGCCTAAATTGACCAGAAAGTTGTATGATGCAAATAGAATACAAGAGAACAAGTTTAAATGGGACATAATATATCAAAATAAAGTTAATTTTGTCTACTATAAAACTCATAAAGGAAGTTTTGAGAGATTGGCATCCCTGACGCTCCAAAATCAAAGTCACGGAGAAGTACATCTAATGATCAAAACTAATTATAATAAAATTATTTATTGAAAAAATTCATTTAATTTTTTTTAAACTAACCCTAAAATCTAGGGTATTTACAAAGTCTCCACCTCCTATATAAGGAGAGGCCCTCCTTCTCTTTCTCCTAGAAATTCCACAACATAAAATTTTCTCTACCAAACGGGAGTGTACCGTGTCGGTGTCCACTTTCCCGTGTCAGCCGTGACGGCCACGGGTCCGACCCCGGGTGTCTTTCCACTATATTATGTTCTTTACATATACATCCAAATCCTTCCGTGTCTGACACACCGGACACGACTCAGTCTCCACCCGTGTCTCGAAGGACACAATACAACCGACATAAGATCCCAAATCCCTAAACCTAGTTTTGTCCCAGCCTCTTAGCACTGCTCGTCGTCACCACATCCAAGCACTGCCGCCTTCGCCGTCCCGATGAGCCACTTTTCTGGCACCACTAGCACTGCTGGACCGCGGACGACCTAACTCCCGCTGTCGTCATCATCACCATCCCTACAGCACCTCCGGCCGACCCCAATAACCACCTCCATCGTCGAAACCCCCAACACTGCTCCTCCACTAAAACTGCCGCCTCCCTAAGCCCGACCAGTACCGCCGTGGCCACAGTCACCATCACCACCATCACCCCACAGAGAAAAACAACAACACCACACCAACATAAACCCACACCATCTTCTCACCGTGACTGGCGCTACTTTTCCCCAAAACCCTACCTACATCACCACAACTAACCTTCAGAGCTACCGATTGCTACTGGCAAACCTCCAGCATCGTACGCAGAGCCACGCCCGTCCGTTTGACCCCGCACCTCCGTATTCCTGCCTGTCTGTGTCAGCACCGTGTCTTTCCGACCGCGCGCACACGCCAACTCCGGTGATCTTCTCCGCCGCCCTCTGTAACGGATCTTCCTAAATCCGGCTAGCCGGAGCACCGCCAACGTGATCCCTAGCCACAACACTCTTTGCCGCATGCGCGCCCCCTCCGTCGAGTCGAAAACCTCCCGATGAGCCCCGATCTACTCTCTTCCTCTCGCTCTCCAGCTCCCTCTCACTCTCTTACTCTCCCCAATCTCTCCGCTCTCTCCCCCTCCCTCTCTCTCTCTCTTGATCTCTTTTTTCTTTCAAATTCCCTCACTCTCTCTCTTAACTATAGAGAACAGAAGAGGATGGGGTTTACTTATGTTATTTTATATTTTATATTTATTTTTACATAGCACTACAGTAAAGATCTTTTTATATTATTATTATCAGTTTTATTATTAAATTATTATTACCATTCTTATGGTATGATTATTATTGTCATTATTATTATTATTATTATTATGTTATTATTAATATTTGTATTATTATAGGAACTATATATATATATATATATATATATATATATATATATATCAGGCGCCAGATCCTCCCAAGCGTATCGAATCTATTATCTTTCAAACAGATCAAGATCTTTGAGCAATGTATACACGCCACGTATCATTGACTCAGTCATGCTCATGAACGGGTGCCAACCATCCAAGATCTCAGCAACAGAGGAATCTCAACAACTGCCACATGTCATCTCATCCCCAGTCCAACAGTACATTTACACCAGATTCAGTTCAAGCTTACCGGGTGCAGCGCCCCTGTATCCGACAAAGTCATACACATAGCGTTCCTACGTACAAAATTTTCATGCACGCATTGCATATGCACACATGAATGGTTATTCTAACCTCTAAAAGAGACCTCAAGTTAAAAGAGTAGCCGATATCTGAGTCCTTAGTGACGAGCTGAACCAAAGAGTCACAACGACTAATCATGGGAATACCCATGGACCATCATATAGATAAGTGTTGATTGGTGCAGAGCTAAACTGGAGAGTCACAGCTGCCAATCGAGTCTTTATGTGTCGTTAATGTTTTGCTAAGAGCTAATAATGCAGAGAAGAACATAGAACAATGTCGGTTATATCATTTTGTTGCTAATCCTTGTCTTGTGCAGTGTAGCTTCCCTTCCCAAAAATTCTTAAAAATATTATTTTTTATTATTTATTTGATTTAAATGGTGATTTTATAATTTTATAAATAATTATTTAGTTAATTATTATGGTAGATGACGTTAGCCATGGCTGAGTTTTGTAGTACATGACGACTAGGAATTATGGTACGGATAGTGCAGTGGCATGCTTTGACTAGTGTTTAGCCATGGTAGGAGAATGTTGAGCCATATGTGTGTCCTAACTAGAAAAACCAGGCCAAGTTATAGCATGACCATTATAAATAAGTTTAGTTAATTATTATTAGATTTATTGACTTTGCAGGAACCGGGTTGAACCAAGTTAGTCCAAACTGGGCCGAACCAAATCCAAGCCCATGTAGGCATGTAGTGAGACCCAATACGGCCATGTAGACATATTCTAGGTAGATGCAATATCTTTAGGAATTGGCAATTAATTTCTAATAATTGTTATATATATATATACATTATAAGTATTATTATTATTTTAATAGTGTTTACAATATTTATGTGATTTTCGGGAGCCAATAAAGAATGTGTGTACCAGATTCACCAAATCTTACTACACTTGCTATTGGGCTATTTTTAGTTATTATCAGGATTATTAGTATTATTAATAATATTGTTCTTGTATTAAAATAATTAGTAATTATTAAATGGTTATTTTCCTCATCGTTAAATAGGTATTATTTATATTATATTTTTCTATAAACATATATTCAGAATTTATTTATATATATACATATATACATGTTATATAAATATGGGTGTATATGTGTATGTGTATATATACATATATATAGGCATATATGTGTATGTATATATAAAATATATTATGTATGCGTATATGTGTAAATATATATAAATAGGTGAGTATGTGTATGTAAATATAAATATATATATTATATGTGCGTATGTGTATATATAAACGTATATAGTATTATGTTTATACATAATATTGTGTGTGTATATATATATATATATATATATATATATATATATATATATATATATATATATATATATATATATATATATATATATATATTATATATATGAATGAATTTATATAGAAAAGAAAAAGAAAAAGATAATAAAAAAAACTAAAACACAGCCGGCCCAACAACTTCCCCAAGCTCGAGTGCTAATTTCCCCCCCCCCCCCACAACTTCCCCAAGCCCGAGTGCTAATTCCCCCCCCCCCCCACAACATTTAGAAAGTAGCAGCAATTACAGCCCAGGCCGAGCCAAAAGCCCCTACAACTCGAGCGGAAATTCTCTTCCCCCCCGACTGTGTTCTGTAACCGGCCTATATATGTGCAAAGGAAAGCCTCGAGAACCGAAACCCTGGCCGACACCCTACCTCTGCACGCGCTACCCCGACGACTGGGCAGCCACCCGCTACCGCGCACCGCCACACGGGTCTCCGGAGTCGGCCGGTCGCACGCAAGGAACACAGCAAGGACAGCAACAATAACCTAGCGAAGAGGCCACTTCGTGCCTTTCGTTCTTCCGCATTTCTCGACGAAACCCCGAGATACGAACTCTGGTATGAACCTCTCATGACCCTCTTTAGATCCCAGTAAACAACTTCGATGATCGCAGGCAAACCCGTCTGCAATATCTACACGAAGTCGAGCAAAAATGGTGCAAAAATAGGACACTAGTACAGTCCAGGCACTTAATTTAGAAGGCAATTTCTCGCCAATCCATAGACCGATTCGAAAATCTATTTGAATAGACTTGTAGACTACATGTACGAGATTAATAACCTGCTGGTAGATTTAATTATAGTTGATTAAACAGAAAGTTAAATCAGTTTAAATATCAGGAAAAACCAATTTCAAAATCCGATTCTGAGATAATTGATCGGATCGTCGTTTTGCGGGCCCCACGATCCGATTTAACGGACGATTTTGTGCACAGTCCACCAAAATCCAAATTGGATATACCGTTGGGTTCGTATCATCAAAAAGAATCCGTAGACATGTAGTTTGACAACTTTAGAGACCATTGATGCTGGCATATTTTTCGGTACAAAGCGGGTCCAACGACGGACATCGTTTTTGCCTGAAATTACCGTTTTACCCCTATGTCCAGAATTGGACATAAGGATAGGCAATCCTAGCTAATTTGACTATTCTAAAAATGTTGGCAATGTTTGTTTCAGCTTTCAGAGACAGTTGTGAGATTTGGACTTATTTGGCTTACCGGTTGACGGTTTATTGTTGGCTCTTCGTGCTACCACCAGGCAAGTATACCTTATCTCTCTCTACAGTTTATTTCATGCTTATAGTTTTTCATGTTATTATTGTATTATCATAGATACTCTAGTTGTTATAGATTTTATATGATGCATTAGCTTTCTAGTTGATTTGATTTATCTAGAATCTATATACCGTGTTCACCAGTTTATAGTCTTGCTTGACTTGACAGTGTAGTTATACTGGACTTGACTGTGTCTTGACTGAGTTGTACTGTGTCGTTACCTGTATCTTGACCGAGTCGTGTCTACAAGTATGTGTAATTGAACTGCTATTCCTTATTCCTGTATTGTTCCCACAACCTGCGAGTCCACACACGGGGCGAGGGTTGTTCGTTTGCACCTGTGAGTCCACACACGGGGCGAGGGTGACTTGTCTTAAAACTGACCTGTGAGTCCACGTCGGGGTGAGGGTTGGTATTCCATTGATCTCTTGTTTACTTGTTCTTCTATTAGTTCATTTATGCATAGTTGACCCCGTATCCGTGTTCATAGTTACAAGTCAGTAGCCACATGTCAGTCTCATATCTAGTTCCTGTTTATACCCTGTTTATATTACTGTATGATTAAACTGTTAGATAGGCATATTTTTATGTATCTTGCTATGTCCCTTGAGGACCTGATGATCTCTTCAGGTAGCTGACTGCATGGAGTTAGTTATCGGCTCATGATGGTAGTGATTACACCTGCAGGGATACATGTATTTGCTTGTGATATTTCTTTATTATTATTTCATGCTTTATATTCCATACCATGATATACTCTGCTTAGTTTATAGACTCATATCATTCTTGGAGTATAATCGGACAATATGCTAATGGGCTGCAGACTATGACCCATACTTGTTCATTCTTATTTTATTTGATTCATGTGGATTGAGATATAGTTTAGATTAGACATGATACCCATGACCTTGACATCTTATACGTACTCGAGTCGGGCTGGAGTCTGCCCGATACGTAGCTGGCTTGCTCACGAGCTCGCGTCCGAAAAGCCAGTACGGATCATGACAAGTTTTTGTGGTGGCCCATGCAGGTTAGAGCATATCGTACCGGTTACGTTACTGTACTGGTACGAGCCTGCAACTATGACTAAACCTTAGAAATCTTAATCCACACTACCTTGAAAATTTTCCTAGAAATTCTCTACGTCCTTGAAAACTCCATATTTGCTCTCGATTATACTTTCTTGCTTTCTGTACCATTGATTCTCGTCCATTTTATTTTGAGGTGACGAATGATCGTGCAATCTAGAATTTATTAGAAATTCTTAGGTTATAGTATAATATGGTTTGATGATTTGATTTTGGTTGCTTGATAGATATGAGGGTATTAGTGATACCATATGCTATAAATATCTATGGATAGTGATGCTAGCAACTTGTTGGATGTTACAATGTTTTAGTGACCGTATTTTGAGGAGTAGTATGACCAAAGATGGGTAGAAGTCCTCAAGTATTCGGGGTTATAAAATGGCTAGAGAGGGTTATAGAATATTTTTTGAGAATTTAAATTTAAGGAGATTAGGGTAATAGTAGACTTTGAATTTTAAGGAATAGTTATGAATTAGAATTTCGAGGACGAAATTATTTTTAAGGTGGGTACATTTGTAGCTTCCCTTCCCGAAATTTTTTGAAAATATTATTTTTTATTATTTATTTGATTTAAATGGTGATTTTATAATTTTATAAATAATTATTTAGTTAATTATTACGGTAGATGACTTTAGCCATGGCTGAGTTTTGTAGTACATAACGACTAGGAATCATGGCACGGATAGTACAGTGGCGTACTTTGACTAGTGTTTAGCCATGGTAGGGGAATGTCGAGCCATAGGTGTGTCATAACTAGAAAAACCAGGCCAAGTTATAGCATGACCATTATAAATAAGATTAATTAATTATTATTAAATTTATTGACTTTGCAGGAACAGGGTTGAACCAAGTTAGTCCGAACTGGGCCAAACCAAATCCAATCCCATGTAGGCATGTAGTGAGACCCAATACGGCCATGTAGACATATTCTATGTAGATGCAATATCTTTAGGAATTGGCAATTAATTTCTAATAATTGTTATATATATACATTATAAGTATTATTATTATTTTAATAGTGTTTACAATATTTGTGTGATTTTCGGGAACCAATAAAGAGTGTGTGTACCAAATTCACCAAACCTTACTACACTTGCTATTGGGCTATTTTTAGTTGCTATCAGGATTATTAGTATTATTAATAATATTGTTGTTGTATTAAAATAATTAGTTATTATTAAATGGTTACTTTTCTCATCGTCAAATAGGTATTATTTATATTATATTTTTGTATAAACATATATTCAGAATTTATTTATGTATATACATATGTACATGTTATATAAATATGGGTGTATATGTGTGTGTGTATATATATACATATATATAGGCATATATGTGTATGTACATATAAAATATATTATGTATGCGTATATGTGTAAATATATATAAATAGGTGAGTATATGTATGTAAACATAAATATATATATTATATGTGCGTATGTGTATATATATAAACGTATATGGTATTATGTTTATACATAATTGTGTGTGTGTATATATATATATATATATATATATATATATATATATATATATATATATATAAATATATATTAATATATATATACACACACACACACACATATGTATAATTTTATGTGTGTGTGTGTATATATATATTAATATATATATATATATATATATATATATATATATATATATATATATAAGAAAAAGAAAAAGATAATAAAAAAACCAAAACACAGCCGGCCCAACAACTTCCCCAAGCCCGAGTACTAATTTCTCCCCCCACAACATTTAGAAAGCAGCAACAATTACAGCCCAGGCCGAGCCAAAAGCCCCACAACCCGTGCAGAAATTCTCCTTCTCCCCCGACTGTGTTCTGTAACCGGCCTATATATGTGCAAAGGAAAGGCTCGAGAACCGAAACCCTAGCCAACACCCGATCTCTGCACGCGCTACCCTGACAAATGGAAGGCCACCCGTAGCCGCGTGCAGCCGTACGGGTCGCCGGAGTCGGCCGGCCGCGCGCAAGGAACACAGCAGCGACAGCAGCAATAACCCAGCGAAGAGGCCACTTCGCACCTATTTTTCTTTCGCGTTTATCGACGAAACTCTGAGATACGAACTCTGGTATGAACCTCTCATGACCCTCTTTAGATCCCAGTAAACAATTTCGATGATCGTAGGCAAACCCGTCTGCAATATCGTCACGAAGTAGAGCAAAAACGGTGCAAAAATAGGACACTAGTACAGTCCAAGCACTCAACTTGGAAGGCAATTTCTCGCCAATCCATAGACCGATTCAAAAATCTATTTGAATAGACTTGAAGACTACATGTACGAGATTAAAAACCTACTGGTAGATTTAATTTTAGTTGATTAAACAGAAAGTTAAATCAGTTTAAATATCAGGAAAACATATTTTCAAAAATATTAAAAATCTAGAAAAACCTTCGATACGACGTGCATCCCGCCAATCCGGGCGACGTGGTCACGAACCAAAAGCATCGAAAGGTGCGTAACGGCTTCGTGGACGTGTGGGCTTTGACGGAATTTAAATTGGTCGCGTGTGCGCGACGAATTTGATACGTATCCGTCGAAATTCATCGTATCGACCTCTGTGCAAATTTCTCAATTACTTCGTACACGTTCGTCAGATCGAGACAAAACTTATGCCAACTGGACCGTATCATTGTTTTGGTCCTATATGCCAAGTTTGGTCCGATTCTGAGACAGTTGATCGGATCGCCGTTTTGCGGGCCCCACGATCCGATTCAACGAGCGATTTTGTGCACGGCCCAACGGAATCCAAAATTGGACATACCGTTGGATTCGTATCATCAAAATGAATCCGTAGACATATAGTTTGGTGACTTTAGAGACCATTGATGCTGGCACTTTTCTCGGTACAAAGCGGGTCCAACGGTGGACATCGTTTTTGCCCAAAATTACCGTTTTGCCCCTGTGTCCAGAATTAGACTTAAGGACAGACAATCCTAGATAATTTGACTATTCTAAAAATATTGGCAATGTTTGTTTCAACTTTCGGAGACAGTTGTGAGATTTGGACTTATTTGGCCTACCGGTTGACGGTTTATTGTTGGCTCTTCGTGCTACCACTAGGCAAGTATACCTTGCCTTCCTCTACAGTTCATTTCATGCTTATAGTTTTTCATGTTATTATTGTATTATCGTAGATACTCTAGTTGTTATAGATTTTATATGATGCATTAACTTTCTAGTTGATTTGATTTATCTAGAATCTATATACCGTGTTCACCAGTTTATAGTCTTGCTTGACTTGACAGTGTAGTTATACTGGACTTGACTGTGTCTTGACTGAGTTGTACCGTGTCGTCACCTGTATCTTGACTTAGTCGTGTCTACAAGTATGTGTAATTGAACTGCTATTCCTTATTCATGTATTGTTCCCACAACCTGTGAGTCCACACACGGGGCGAGGGTTGTTCGTTTGTACCTGCGAGTCCACACACGGGGCGAGGGTGACTTGTTTTGAAATTGACCTGCGAGTCCACGTCGGGGCGAGGGTTGGTATTCCATTGATCTCTTGTTTACTTATTCTTTCAAAAGTTCATTTATGGATAGTTGACCCCGTATCCGTATTCATAGTTACCTGTCAGTAGCCACATGTCAGTCTCATGTCTAGTTCCTGTTTATATCCTGTTTATATTATTACATGATTAAACTGTTAGATAGGCATGTTTTTATGTATCTTGCTATGTTCCCTGAGGACCTGATGATCTCTTCCGGTAGCTGATTGCATGTAGTTAGTTATCGGCTCATGATGGTAGTGATTACACCTGCAGGGATACAGGTATTTGCTTGTTATATTTCTTTATTATCCCCTCGTGCTTTATATTCCATACCATGATATACTCTGCTTAGTTTATAGACTTATATCATTCTTGGAGTCTAATCGAACAATATGCTAATGGGCTGCAGACCATGACCCATACTTGTTCATTCTTGTTTTATTTAATTCTTGTGGATTGAGATATAGTTTAGATTAGACATGATACCTATGACCTTGACAGCTTATACGTACTCGAGTCGGGATGGAGTCCGCTCGATACGTAGCTGGCTTGCTCACGAGCTCGCGTCCGAAAAGCGGGTGCGGATCGTGACATGCAGGGATGGACCGTCGGCTAGGGTAAGAATCACCTCAAAGTGATATATATGTGTTGCTTAAGTCTTCTATATAAATTGCTTGAAGAGATTAATCTGTTGCAAAGAAATGCTATTTACAATTAAAGAAAAGATATATATCATGCTTGTCATTGACCTTAAGAATTGCTTGAACAAAAAAAATGATTATGGCTCGTGAAATATGTAAACCCCCTCAGATTTCTAAAGTTTTAGTTAATTTTTACAAAATTTTATTATATTATTGAGAGATGATTAATACAACTTATGTTTATATTAAATCTTTTGTATAGCAAATATTTTATATAGGACATGTGGGAATGAGAAATTTTCCTCAGAAATAATTAGTAATATTTAGAAGTAATTTTATTTGGAATTTCAGAATTCTATTCATGAAATAAATTTTTGTGTAAAATTTTTTTTTATCCATGAAATGGAGAAATATCTTTACAAAATAATAATAATAATAAGTTTTTTTTATATATTTTAAATTATAGTATTCTACTATATCTATTACACATATATGTACGTATATTTATACCTATGTAAAATTGTTTACATATATATATATATAGGTACTGAACCTTTGTATTATATATATTGGAATATTTTTGCTGAATATATCTTGGAAATTTTTTATTTTGAAACCAGTTTCATATTTCTTAGTAATTAGCTTATACTAATTATTGGGGGGGGAAGAAGAAGAAAAACTTACTGAATTTCTCGCGAGAAATTCAACCGAATTTCTTGCGAGAACATAGTTCTTATATTTCCCCACAGAACACAAAGCGGAAGCAATGCTCTGCTTCAGAACTTGAACTTATTCTGATGTTTATCAAATCCAATCAAAATTTATCCTACGTGATCCTATAACAGATTCTCCTCTGTTTAATGTCGAATCGAAACCAAATCTTGTGGAGATTTGATTTAAAAATCCCTTCAAACCCGGTTGAATACATATATATATATATATATATATATATATATATATATATATATATATATATATATATATATATATATATATATAAAACCGAATTTCTGGGGTTCTTTTAAAAAAACTACAAAAATTCCTCACGAAAACTCCTGGCGATAATCCCGGAGGCTCTCTGACGTCCTCGTGCGTCATCCTGACTAACTGTGAGTCGTCTAAGGCCGCCGCACAGCCGGGAAGACACCTAAACCGAGAGGGAACAGCGGAAACTCTATTTTGTCACAACAGCGAGGTACCGTGTTCATCACCATCTTTCTTCTTCATTACGTAGTCAATCCATGAACCAATTCGATCATCGTAAAGACAATATATAGGACTACAAAAACCTTTTTATAGAAGTTGAATTCGACGATTATACGCTGAGAAATCGGTTACCCAGTTTGACGAAAAACTGTTTTCAAAAGTATAGAAATTTTAGAAAATCATCCCGATACGGCATGCGTCCCGTCAAACCGGACGACGTGGTCGCAACCCATAAGCATCGAAAGGCGCTTATAAATGTTGTTGAAGTGTGAAAACTGACGAAACTCGATTTCGTTGTACGTGCGCGACGAAATCAATGCGTATCCGTCAAGATACCCCCGTATCGCTCCTTTGCAAACTAGCCCATAACTTTGTGCACGTTCGTCATATAGCGCCAACATGACCGAATCGTTTTTCTGGTCCTGTGTGCCAATTGGTCCGATTCTGAGAATGTCGACCGAAACGCCTATTTGGCGGGCCCGCGACCCGATCCAACGGGTAAAATTGTGCACAGCCCGCCTGAATCCAACTTTGGATATACGATTGGGTTCGTCTTCTCAAACCTGATCCGTAGACATGTAGTTTGACGACTTTAGAGATCATAGATACTGGCACACATTTCGGAGCAAAATGGGTCCAACGACGTACATCGTTTTGACCTGAAATTATGATTTTGCCCCTGTGTCCAGAATTGGACTTTTGGACAAGCATTTTCAAACATATCTTTTACACCAAAATTTTTTATGATGTTTGTTTCAACATCGGAGGACGTTCGTGGTAGTTGGCTTTTCTTGCTTCGTTGATCTGCCGATTCGAGTTATTGGATACTGCTATTTTGCACACCACCTCAGGTAAGATACCTTACCATTTGTTGTCTATTTACTTTAGCTCATATTTCATGTATTTATTCATTATTTTCTTTCTGTAAATTAAACTGTGCTATATAGTTATATTAAGATACAATTTTACTATCTAGTTCTATTTCCCGTTACTTTTTCTATTCTGTACATTTAACCTAGATTAGAGAGACTACCTGCATTTATTGGCCTTGATACATATTTTCCACGAGTCATGAGTCGCATATAGATCTCTTACTTGCGTTGTCGGCTGGCCACCGATACATAAGGACGTTCGTTAGGCTATAACTACTATTAGGACTGCATGATTGAAGATTAGTAGTTATTAGAGTTAGAGCATTAGGCGGGGAGAATACTAGTGGACGTTGACCTCCTCTCTATCTATCGTAGACTCGCTCGATACTAAGGAACGATAGGTAGACTATATACTATAGACTCGCTCGATACAGAGGAATGGTATATAGTGTTTAGACTCGCTACTGAGTACTGTATGGTATTGTTTTTCTTGACTTGACTTGGAGGTTATACGACCATACACTATTCTCGATTGCATTACACTTAGATTGGTTAGATGACCCTTATCCGTTGGGTGTAGGTACCTTTGGTTTGGGTACTTATATCTGATTGCGGCTTGGAACAGTAACTTATCGCGGACTAGTTTACCACACCTTGTCCTTGTTTGGTTGCAGGTGTGGTTTACTGCTTCGATGAGAAGGTGCTGAACCATGTTGTGGTCCGGATACCATATTGGATTCATGGCATGGAAAGATAACTCATCGTAGATTAGGGTGCTATCTCCTGTCCTTGTTTTGTTAGGGGGATGGTACGCTAATTCAAAGGTGGAGTATTGGATATTGTTATGATCCGATTTGACTTATTATTATTGAGCAGTTTATATTCAGTTATGTCATGTTCTTCCTGTATCTTGTTACGTCCCTCTAAGGACCTGGTGATCTCTCCAGGTGTGTGCTTTCATGTCTTTTTGCAGGTGCTCTAACCAAGATCTTGGTCTTCCCTTTCTATCGAGGAGGCTTACTCTTGGACCCTCCTTCGCTTCGCTTGACAATTTCTTTCATTTGTATTTATTTCTTTTTATTTAAATAGTTGGTAGTGGATTTGTCTCCGTCCAACATCTTGTACAAAGATAATTCATAGCTGATATGATAATATCTTTTATTCCTTTATTTTATGGATGAGATTAGTTGTTGTAGTTATACTGTATTTTATAACTTACGTATATTTGTTATACGACTAGCATGTCTATATTTTTAGTCCTACGTATTTTGGGACTGGGCATTACATATTTTTGTAGTAGCCCATGCAGGTCAAGTTAGCTGTTTCGATTATGTTACTGTACCGAGCGGGCCTGCATATAGGATTAGAATCTAGGTATCTCATCCACAAGCTTGACCACCTTCCTTGCATTCCAGTTTCGAACTCCCGTTTGATTGTCTTGATTTGCCTCTTACTTGATTCCTTTTCTACCATAAATTTTATCTTTCTTTCCTTCGTGCTTGATAAAGGTTAAGAAGATGACTCATACTAGGTATATTTTTCTCTGTTGTTTAATCACACCATTAGTTGAATTTTATAAGTTGGGTAGTATGCCCCACAACCTAGTTCCTCGTTGTCCTTATAACCTATTAGTGAGGTATAATTGAATGATACTAATACAGTTGCCTCGACTATAGAGCTTAAAGGTCCATACCTTATTAGGTCAACCAAGGCCTTAGACATGAAGATAGTAGGACAACTATAGAGGTACGAACATTGGACAAGGCTTAGATTCTTAAGGAACATGAACTAATAGTGCCTTCTTTCAAATCATAAATCTCGCGCAGTTACATTTTTGCAAACTTATTCTTTATCGAGCTTGTTCAAGGTCGGTGTTTATTTGGGACACCCATTAACATATTGTCTAATTAGAATCGGTGTATTATGGTCTGATCAACCTTAGTGCATTGTTTCGCTCTTCATATGTTATCCCATGTGGATTGAGATATAGATGTCTCTAGGATCTCATCCGCAACTCTCTTGAATTATTCAATCGCCCTTGGAACCTCGTATTCGTATACGATCCCATCACCCTTGAACTCCTTATTGTTTTTCCGCCTTTACTTATTCTAGAAAAACAAATGCTCGTATTTGAAGGAAGATAGACACGGAGTGTCCTCCTTAGTTTGTCATACCACCTATGGCCATAAAAGCTATATATACGCAATCGTTTTTCATCTATTCAAAAATCGAAGACTATCTTCTAATTTGATTCATATCTACCGTGTCACCCTTCTATTATGTCATATAATATTCTTCTATAATCAAAAGTCGAGGTACGAAATTGTGACCTGAATTATTCTAACTTCAATAATCCTAAAACCGTGTCTTAGTTTCTAGAGTGAGTAGATTGTAAGCCTTCTAATTTTTAGGATATACTAGTATTACCGATTGATTAGAATAAGTTGGTTTCCATTATGGTGATAATTAGTGCCTCATGAACTCCCACTTTCTGTCTAGATCATTTGGTGTTACCGATCGTGACATTAATATTCGGAGCACGAGACCAGCTGTTACCTTCCAACAAGTTTCATATGCAAGATCTAGCCACCTTCATGTTGACATATCATGTTCCACTAACACGTTCTCCTTTACTCTATTTTTATGATACAACTTTCAGGTCAAACGGACTTGCTATAACCCTTACCATAATACCGATATACTCCCCGACTTCCAATAGAGACTCAACCTCGACTCAAATCTTTTGACCCTATATATGGTTGTAATATATTCGAAGCCCTCTACGCACATGCCACTAGAATGCCACCCAATTGAGGTCCCATGTGCTACTTATAGACAAAAGTCATAGAAGGCGCATTTTCGGGCTTAAGTAACCTAGTTAACCAACCCGACTAGTAAATAGCCCAACCACTTGAGTTGGAACCTAATCTAGGTTATCCTAACCTATTAGAAATTCGTTCAGACTGACATTATGGGATCTTGTCCAGCCAATACAGATTGAAACCCAAGATTCATTCAATTAAAGATTGATGTTATGATCAACTCAGCCTTAGTACAGCTAGAATAATACTGAACAGATCGATTAGACGATCTATAGGGCCTTAGCAGCAAAATAGAGCAATTACATAAACAATCATCTCGGAAGCAGGAACACAACCAGTACTGTCCTAGATATGCCAATTATTGTTAAGGCACTAGTGATAGACGGAGCAACACCCTTAAGAGTTTAGTGGTCTGCTTAGTATAGTTGACCTATCATTTCCTAGGAAAAACAATACTTAGATTATTAGTTAGCAGTAGTATCGCAAAGTACTACATTGACGCCATTAGCGACCTTATAGCCGTTAACGAGTAAGCTTGTTACAAGCAAGAAATTAGGGATTTAGCATCCAAGGTTTTCTTGATAGACTATAGAAGACCTTACCCTTGACTATTAACTTGCATAAGCCGTAAGAAGAGTTAAACACACTACCCTCGGATTTGTGTGTCATTATTGTAAAACTCGTAAAAAATTTAGAGTACAAGAATGATATATACAACCATTTCTCTCAATTGCTCAAAATCACGATATGAGCTTCATACTTGATATTTCTTTCATACTACATATAATTCGATTTTATCATTCGGCTATTCCAACAAAAAAAGAGTACAAAGATCGCGACCTTAATTTTTCAAATTTCATTCTATCGTAGTATCGTGTCTTAGTTCTAATTATGAGAATAAATTTTTTTCGTAATACGTAGATAACAAGCCTCTCTAAGAAACATAGGGCTTCTTTGAATTAGCAAATGATTGGGATAGATTGGTTCCAATTTAGCTAATAAATCAGTGGCTCATAATACCCACTTCCATCTATATCATCTGATAATCCCTGTCGCGGCTCTGATATTTGAAGCACAACAATAGCCTTTTTCTTCCAACAAAGTTCACACTCACAAATTAGACCAGTCAAGCCACGAACAAGATACATGTCCCATGCAAACGCACCTACCTGTGCTCAATTTCAATTATCCCACAAGTGTGGCATATTTTTTCTATAGAACAAACTATATATGCCTATTTTGTTCCAATTGATTTTAACCATGCAATATCAAACCATCCCCTTAGCTAAACTAAATACCCATGATCTATACAAGACACATCACACCTAAGATGTAGGCATTTCACCCAAGCAAGCATATGCCTCATACACAACACCAAACACCTAACCTGCACACACTAGTCATTATTGTAACACCCAGTTTTCCAAATGAGGGTAATTTTGAACTTTTGTAATTATAATTATTAATTATTTGTATTTACATCACATTATGATTTTTGGTAATTTTTAATCATTTTTAAACTATTTAAAAACTGTGACTTGTGATTTTGATGTGCTGCTAGTGAAACACTAGAGACTGTCTGACCTAGAGCCTAACCATGTGATTGGGGGTATTTATTATTATTTTTAACCTAGGATTAATTTAGTTATTTTGGCTTATTAGAATTATTTGATTAAAATATTGGATTGGTGGTTGATACATTGATTTTGACTTATTAAGACTTAGTAGACTAGCCTAGAAGCCAACCCTATCTATGGTGACCCTAGTCTAACTTAAGTTAACCTACTTTTAGTCATTAGAAACTAGTTTTGGAATATGAGGATTAAGTTAAGTGAAATCATTTCATGACTTATGGTTTAATGCAATGACTTGTGATTTAATGACTTAATGACTTGTGACTTAAGCCCATAGGCCCATGACTTGAGCCCAAATCCCAACCAACCCACTAGTGGCCAGCCAAACTAGGGTTTACCACCCCTATTTAATGTTCTAATGACTTGTTCTTGCCTCTTTTGTGTTCATCCAATGTTTTTGAAGGAAAGGTAATTCTTCCACTTTTCAAAATTTATAGAAAATACATTTTTAATCCTTTTTGACCCAAATCTTTTGCATGTGATTCTAATCAATCTCTACTTGCTAATTTTGGAGAGCAATCTCAGTTTTCGTGCAATTTGGGAGCATTTGGCTAGCAAGGAGGAACCCCCATTTGAAGCCTTTTCTTGCTATTTGCATCTATAGGTAAAACTCCACAAATTGATCTAATATTCTGTTTTCCTTGCATATAGGGCTAGATCTAGGTGTCCCCTAGTTGTCCCTGAAATTTGGGTTAATTTTGTGTCCATTTGGTGTCCGTATCAGACACGTATCGTTGTGTTCTTTAAGGTGTTTGATGAAATGCCCAAACCGATTTCTTTTATTGTTTTTCCAAATATTTTTGAATGGAATCCTAGATCTAGGGCTTGATTAATGATTTGTATCCTTGTTCACTAAATTTAGCGTCGTGTCGTGTCCACACGCGGACACGAACACGCATGCAGCAGCCCTAGGGCAGTGTCCTGCATCTCGGGCTCAATAACTCATTGCATCGGACACGGGAACACGCCAAATTTTGGGAGGATGTCAGGGCATTGACTGACATGGGTCTCCCAAAATTTGAGCCCAGTTGGTGGAGTGTGCGAGGAGTTCTCCTCCTCGCACTGGTCGTACTGGCCGTGCGCTCGGGCTGTACACGCAAGCAAATTGGTCTCTGATACGGCTTTAAAACTCTGACATGACACGACCCCGATATGGTGCAGGGTGATGAAACCTTAGCCCTACCCCTGGCGTACACGTGTGCATGACCACGTGTCACCACGTGGCCTGTGTCGTGCACTGGACACACGTGCATGCGTGCACGACGCAGCCTGTGCACAACGTGTCTGTGCGTGTTTCATGACTTGGATACGCCATGTCCGATCGTGGGGGACACATGGGGACTTGTGTGGACTCGTATGGACTCTGGACACGTGTACGACTCTACCCTAACCTATTTTGTATATATTTAATTACATTTTCAAATTCAGTTGAGAATCCCTAATTTTCTAATACCCTTCTTTCAGAATTTGAAATGTTGTGGTTAATTTTGATTTTATTTGATAAATTATATGGTTAACATGTTAGTTAGGATGTTGTACATGTTAGGACCATGGTTAGTGATTGATTTTAGGTTTTCTAATTGATTGGGCATGCTAACTATAACTGAACTGTCCTATGTATTTCTGAAAAACTGCTATGTATATTGAACTTGATTTTTTTCCTGAGAATTCCCTGTCAATTACTTGAATTTTTCCTGAGATTCACTCATACACACATTAAATGCTGAAATGTATTGACACTAACCTATCTCTTTAACTGTCGACTGAAAACTGTTTTCCTGATTCCTACACTAACTGTCATTTTCCTGAGAACTCTAAACTGATGACACACACAAAAAATCTGAGTTTACACATCATTTGTACTCTCACACATGTGTTAGACACTTCATGGACACTCTTCACATCACTTGACACCACAGTGACCCTCTACACTTGCTGTTCTGTTCTCTACCCTAGAGTGACAGTCCAAATTTTGTATGATCAATTATTTTACTATGTATCAGCCCTATTTGAACTTTGATGTTCAGTCCCTCTTTATTCTTACTTGTTCAGTTATTGGCTTGTTTACACAGTAGATGGGTATCAGTCTAAGTAAGTAAGAGTATAGGACTTTGGGGCTCAGGTTAGAGAGCTATTTTATGGTATAAGCAGCAGGGGTATTTGGATGAGTGGGGGTTTCCTGCTCTCATGTTGGCAGTGGAGACAAGGATATATAGGTATCAACAATATAAAGGGTATGTATCAGTCATAAGGATACCTGGTATTTAGCCATGTATTTAATATGTATGAATTAGAATGGGCCTATGAGTATCAGACCTTCATGTTTTGTATCAAGTCATTGCTAATGCATGTATCAGTAAATGATTATAGGGAAGGAGAAGTAGTGGAGTGAAGGGACTTGGGATCCCTGCTTGAGCCCCCTGCAGTAGTAGTAGTAAGAGAGAAGGTTTGGGATCACTGTCCCTAAGTGTGTGAGTGATTTAGAGAGAGATGCTAGGTTTCCATTCCCTTGGTATTCTTCTTTGTACCCATGGTAAGGTTCAATTGCAATGCATCTTTGATTCAGTCCCCACTCTATTTAATGCTCAGACCTATATATATTAATGTTGACAGTCCCCTTTCATAATTGGTCCTCATTACCATATGTTTATCCATTCATCTATGCTTTAATAGTAAGCTTGTTTTAGTATAATTCATGTTTAAGTTTTCAGTCCCAAGTCTTTAGTGTAGTCCATGTACCATGTTTAGCCTTTGGACTATTTTTGTTCTGTCCTTTTGACTAAATGCCCTGCCCTGCATCAGAAATGCATCAAACTACCTAAATTCTTTCTGATTTGTCCACTACCTTATTTGTTCAGTTTTTGATAAAGGCCATGAATGTGTGTATGAGTTAGGATGTGTCTGTCCTATGTGAGTGCAGGAAGAGTGTCTAGGAAGAGAGGCATGGCAGTAGCAAATAAAAAGGAGTATGGCTATTGATATGGGACATCTAGGCTTGATTGTATATACAGTAGTAGTAACTATATGTGTGAATGTGTGTAGTAGACCACATGGTCTATGGCATATGGCCTTTGGTTCCTAATGTAGATATATGCCTATAGTTAATATATACATGTTTACATGGAAATTGTGTGTTGTTGACTTGTATAGCCTGGTTTTGGTGTGTACTTTCTAGAATAGGCTGGCTAGGCTTAGTGAGACTTGTTTGGGTTAGGCTTGACCTAGTTGACCTAGTTGGACTAGTGTAGTTGACTAGAGTGGACCAAGGGTTGACTTTAGCCTAGATTGACCCCAAACATCATGTAGCTGCATTGTAGCAGTCTGTTTTACTATTTTGGACATGTAGTAACTTGTACTGTTCTATAGGAGACAGACACCACTCCTCAGACAATATATTCTCTTCAGATATTCAGGATACCAGGCGAGTACATTCTCTGATAGTTCTTTCATTTGGCATATGGCCTATGGTTCCTAATGTGGATATATGCCTATAGTTAATATATACATATTTACATGGAAATTGTGTGTTATTGACTTGTATAGCCTGGTTATGGTGTGTGCTTGCTAGAATAGGCTTTCTAGGCTTAGTGAGACTTGTTTGGGTTAGACTTGACCTAGTTGACCTAGTTGGACTAGTTTAGTTGACTAGAGTTGACCAAGGGTTGACTTTAGCCTAGATTGACCCCAAACATCATGTAGATGCATTGTAGCAGTCTATTTTACTATTTTGGACATGTAGTGACTTGTACTGTTCTATAGGAGACAGACACCACTCCTCGGACAATATATTCTCTTCAGATATTCAGGATACCAGGCGAGTACATTCTCTGATAGTTCTTCCATTTACTTGTCGTTTACTGCACTTCAGTTATAGCTAGTTCTATTTGATTCTCTATTACAAACACGATTTGATATTGTTGGATCCATTTAACGCGACACTCACTTATTTATGTCTGGCCTCTACTTCTGGAATCACCTACTGGAATCATCCTAGAATTACTTACTGGTATCATTCGTGTTCTGGCTGGACTTGTACTTATTTCGTATCGGGTTATGAATTCACTTGTACTTATTGGGCGGGGGAAATATTGGAGTAGACATGTAAAGATTCCTAAATACTGGAACCACTCCCTTGGAATTATACTAGAATGATAGCCATCCCACACTTGGCCGAGTGTGCAGTGTGCCGTATTACCTACCCTGTCGATCCCGATATTTTAAAACACACTGTTAGAGTATAGGCTGGACCCACCCTGGAATCCTTGATCACTGACTAGACTCACCTTATACTGGACTCATCTTGTGCTGGAATCACCTGGTTTTATATTACATTATCTGGACTCAAACATGACTCTTATTATACTGTCTAGACTTATATCATGCTACTCTAGTTTATCTAGATTATATTTTACAGTCTTCATTGTCATGTTTCTCTTCTTGTTTAGTTACTTTACTTTCCTTGTACCTTAACTGTTTTTCTACATCACTACCTGTATACAACTGCCATGTTCATCAATATAACTGTCTATAACTATTTATAGTTCTCTGTCATTTATTTAGGATTTCTTGATGATTTGTTCTCGTTCCTGTCCTGACTGGACATGTTAAAATTTTTACAGATGATTGCCCTGAGGACACTTGCCCTACTTATTATGGACCAGGAGACGGCTTAGCTACCTTTGGCCCCGACACTCAGGAGTGATCGAAAGATTAGCTAGTGACTTGGTTTAGATTTTATGTTCTAGAACTTGAGTTGTAAATAAGTTGAGATATGTTGTTTGAGATTGTTAGAGATTATATTATTTTAGTAGTTGGTTTTATTATTGTATTTAGTCTTAGTTATAAACTTCTGTGTTATCATATCGTGCTTAGACTGTGATTGAGATTTTATTATATCTGTACTTGTCCTCCGTTCGGAGTTGAGATTTGACAAGTTTATTATATAATTGCGTGAGTTGTTGGTTAGATAGTGACCTAGAACAGCGTTCTACCGCCGACACTGCGGCGTAGGCTGGGCACTGTTACGTACTCGACCCTTACTATTGGTGCGGGTCGTGACACATTTTTAGTGGTGGCCCATGCAGGTCGAGAGTCGTATTAGTGTGATGTCGTGGTAGTACAACGATTAGTTGTACTGCTGCGCGCCTGCGATGGAAACTGAGGAATAGGCTTTAGCAGAGAGGTTACTCAATCACAGTTATGACTACTTGAGAAGATTCCTGGGATGACCCTTGAGAATCATATTATACACCATCTCAAAATTTGATTCCGACAGTTTCTGTCTACTTCCTTGTTCATCATTGAATTTGATTCTTGGTATTCATTATTGACTTGATTTTCTACCAAGATAACATTATGGGCTAGGTTGCCTCAGTCATGGAATCTAGAGTCTTCTACAGCCATATCAGCTGGTTGGGCGATAAGATAGAGTCTGATTTTGGATGTATTTCTCGGGTGTGGGAATATAAAGTTTTCGTAGCCAAGCTAGCGGCACTGCAAAAATTTTAAATACCATGATTCTAGAAGTATGTACATTAGTTGTGGACTCTATGGATTATCGCAGCCATACTTACTGGTGTGACGAGGATTCTGATAACATGGTTCTGGATAGACGGGTATGATTATCAGATTGCAGAATAGATACCATATAGATGGTGCCCTAGTATAATTGAGTGGAATATCAGGGTGGATATTACTTAAGTGTCATGGATTAGATAGAGGGAGCTAGGCCACCTGTAGCACAGCACCGTGCCCCACACCATCAGAGGGATACACCCTAGAGGGGCAGGGCTTTTATGCTGACAGTCGAGTAGACCGACGCTGCAGGTGATGGGTTAGTAGGTTTGTCCTTCTTGTTCTTCCTTTCCACTTTCATGTGTGATTTTTATTAGTACATATCAGGATATTGCTTGTGATTTGCTAGATATTGTAGCTACCCTGTTCGAGACTGTGGAATCACGACCAGTAGTATTTTGTTGCATGTTATCTATCGACCTTGATTGATTGGGGTTTGACCTAGTAGGGGTACGATCATCTTAATTTCGAGGGCAAAATTTTTCTAAGGGGGATAGGATTGTAACACCCAGTTTTCTAAATGAGGATAATTTTAAACTTTTGTAATTATAATTATTAATTATTTGTATTTACATAACATTATAATTTTTGGTAATTTTTAATCATTTTTAAACTATTTAAAAACTGTGACTTGTGATTTTGATGTACTGCTAGTGAAATCCTAGAGTCTGTCTGACCTAGAGCCTAACCATGTGATTGGGGATATTTATTATCATTTTTAGCCTAGGGATAATTTGGTCATTTTGGCTTATTAGAATTATTTGATTAAAATATTGGATTGGTGGTTGATACATTGACTTTGACTTATTGAGACTTAGTAGACTAGCCTAGAAGCCAACCCTAGCTATGGTGACCCTAGTTTAACTTAAGTTAACCTAGTTTTAGTCATTAGAAACTAGGTTTGGAATAGGAGGATTAAGTTAAGTGAAATCATTTCATGACTTATGGTTTAATGCAATGACTTATGATTTAATGACTCAATGACTTGTGACTTAAGCCTATAGGCACATGACTTGAGCCCAACCCAACCAACCCACTAGTATCCAGCCAACCTAGGGTTTCCCACCCTTATTTAATGTCCTAATGACTTGTTCTTGCCTTTTTTGTTTTATCCAAGTTTTTGAAGGAAAGGTAATTCCTCCACTTTCCAAATTTATAGAAAATCCATTTTTAATCCTTTTTGACCCAAATCTTTTTATGTAATTTAATCAATCTCTACTTGCTGATTTTGGGGAGCATCTCTGTTTTCGTGCAATTTGGAGCATTTGGCTAGCAAGAAGGAACCCCTCATTTGAAGCCTTTTCTTGCTATTTGCACCTATAGCTAAAACTCCACAAATCGATCTAATATTCTATTTTCCTTGTATATAGGGCTAGATCTAGGTGTCCCTAGCTGTCCCTGAAATTTGGGTTAATTTTGTGTCCATTTGGTGTTCGTATCAAACACGTATCATTGTGTTCTTTAAGGTGTTGATGAAATGCCCAAACCGACTTCTTTTGCTATTTTTCTAAATGTTTTTGAATGGAATCCTATATCTAGGGCTTGCTTAATGATTTGTGTCTTTGTTCACTAAATTTGGCGTCGTGTCGTGTCCACACGCGGACACGAACACGCCCACAGCAGCCCTAGGGCAGTATCCTGCATCTCGGGCTCAATAACTCACTGCATCGGACACGGAGACACGCTAAATTTTGGGAGGATGTCAGGGAATTGACTGACATGGGTCTCCCAAAATTTGAGCCCAGTTGTTGGAGTGTGCGAGGAGTTCTCCTCTCGCACTGGTCGCACTAGCCGTGCGCTCGGGCTGTACACGCGAGCAAATTGGTCTCTGACACGGCTTTAAAACTCTGACACGATACGACCCTGATACGGTACAGGATGATGAAACCCTAGCCCTATCCCTGGCGTACACGTGTGCACGACCACGTGTCACCATGTGGCCTGTGTCGTGCACTAGACACACGTGCACGCGTGCACGACGCAGCCTATGCACAGCGTGTCTGTGCGTATTTCATGACTTGGACACGCCGTGTCCAGTCGTGGGGAATACGTGGGGACTCGTGTGGACTCTGGACACGTGTACGACTCTCCATAACCTATTTTGTATATATTAATTGCAGTTTCGAATTCAGTTGAGAATCCCTAATTTTTGATACCCTTCTTTCAGAATTTGAAATGTTGTGGTTAATTTTGATTTCATTTGATAAATATAGGTTAACATATTAGTTAGGATGTTGTACATGTTAGGACCATGGCCAGTGATTGATTTTAGGTTTTCGAATTGATTAGGCATGCTAACTATAACTGAACTGTCCTATGTATTTCTGAAAACTGCTATGTATATTGAACTTGATTTTTCCTGAGAATTCCCTGTCAATTACTTGAATTTTTCCTGAGATTCACTCATACACACATTAAATGCTGAAACGTATTGACACTAACCTATCTCTTTAACTGTCGACTGAAAACTGTTTTCCTGATTCCTACACTACTGTCATTTCCTGAGAACTCTAAAACTGATGACACACACTGAAAATCTGAGTTTACACACCACTTGTACTCTCATACATGTGTCAGACACTTCGTGGACACTCTTCACATCACTTGACACCACAGTGACCTTCTAAACTTGCTGTTCTGTTCTCTACCCTAGAGTGACAGTCCATATTTTGTATGATCAATTATTTCACTATGTATCAGCCCTATTTGAACTTTGATGTTCAGTCCCTGTTTTCTTACTTGTTCAGTTATTGCCTTGTTTACACAGTAGATGGGTATCAGTCTAAGTAAGTAAGAGTATAGGACTTTGGGGCTCAGGTTAGAGAGCTATCTTATGGTATAAGCAACAGGGGTATTTGGATGAGTGGGGGTTTCCTGCTCTCATGTTGGCAGTGGAGACAAGGATATATATAGGTATCAACAATAAAGGGTATGTATCAGTCATAAGGATACCTTGTATTTAGCCATATAGTTAATAGGTATGAATTAGAAGGGGCCTATGAGTATCAGACCTTCATTTTTTGTATCAAGTCATTGCTAATGCATGTATCAGTAAATGGTTATGGGAAGGAGAAGTAGTGGAGTGAAGGGACTTGGGATCCCTGCTTGAGCCCCCTGCAGTAGCAGTAGTATGAGAGAAGGTTTGGGATCACTGTCCCATAGTATGTGAGTGATTTAGAGAGAGAGATGCCAGGTTTTCATTCCCTTGGTATTCTCCTTTGTACCCATGGTAAGGTTCAATTGCAATGCATCTTTGATTCATCCCCACTCTATTTAATGCTCAGACCTATATATTAATGTTGACAGTCCCCTTTCATAATTGGTCCTCATTACCATATGTTATCCATTCATCTATACTTAATAGTAAGCTTGTTTAGTATCATTCATGTTTAAGTTTTCAGTCCCAAGTTCTTAGTGTAGTCCATGTACCATGTTTAGTCTTTGGACTATTTTTCTTCTGTCCTTTTGACTAAATGCCCTCTTGCATCAGCAATGCATCAAACTACCTAAATTCTTTCTGATCTATCCACTACCTTATTGTTCAGTTTTTGATGAAGGCCATGAATGTGTGTATAAGTTAGGATGTTGAATGTCCTATGTGAGTGTAGGAAGAGTGTCTAGGAAGAGGGGTATGGCAGTAGCAAATAGAAAGGAGTATGGGTATTGATATGGGACATCTAGGCTTGATTGCATATGTAGTAGTAGTAACTATATGTGTGAATGGTGTGTAGTAGACCACCTGGCCTATGGCATATGGCCTATGGTTCGTAATGTGGATATAGCCTATAGTTAATATATACATGTTTACATGAAATTGTGGGTTGTTGACTTGTATAGCCTGGTTTTGGTGTGTGCTTGCTAAAATAGGCTGGCTAGGCTTAGTGGAACTTGTTTGGGTTAGGTTTGACCTAGTTGACCTAGTTTGACTAGTGTAGTTGACTAGAGTGACCAAGGTTACTTTAGCCTAGATTGACTCCAAACATCATGTAGATGCATTGTAGCAGTCTGTTTTTACTATTTTGGACATGTAGTGACTTGTACTATCTATAGGAGACAGACACCACTCCTCGAACAATAATTCTTCAGATATTCAGGATACCAGACGAGTACATTCTCTGATAGTTGTCTTCCATTTCTTGTCGTTTACTATACTTCAGTTGTAACTAGTTCTATTTGATTCTCTATTACAAACACGATTTGATATTGTTGGATCCATTTTCATGTGACACTCACTTATTCATGTCTGGCCTCTTTTTCTGGAATTACCTACTGGTTTCACCATGGAATCACTTACTGGTATCATTCGTGTTCTGGCTGGACTTGTACTTATTTCGTGTCGGGTTATGGATTCACTTGTACTTGTTGGGCGGAGGAAATATTGGAGTAGAAATTGAACATTTCTAAATACTGGAACCACTCCCTTGGAATTATACTGGAATGATAGCCATCCCACACTTGGCCGAGTGTGCGATATACCGTATTACCTACAGCATTCACATGTCGATCCCGATATTTTAAAATACACTGTTAGAGTATAGGCTGGACTCATCCTGGAATCCTTGATCACTGACTGGACTCACCTTATACCGGACTCATCTTGTGCTGGAATCACCTGGTATTAGATTACATTGTCTGGACTCACACATGACTCTTATTATACTATCTGGACTTATCATGCTACTCTAGTTCAGCTAGATTATATTTTACAGTCTTCATTGCCATGTTTCTCTTCTTTTTGTTACTCTACTTTCTTGTACCTTAACTGTTTCTCTCATCACTACCTGTATAAAACTGTCCATATTCATCAATATAACCTGTCTATAACTGTTTTAGTTCTCTGTCATTTATTTGGAATTTTTTTGATGAGTTGTACTCGTTTCTTGTCCTGACTGGACCTGTTGAAAATTTTACAGATGATTGCCCTGAGGACACTTGCCCTACTTATATGGACCAGAAGACGGCTTAGCTACCTTTGGCCCCGACACTCAGGAGTGATCGGGAGATTAGCTAGTGACTTGGTTTAGATTTCATGTTCTAGAACTTGAGTTGTAAATAAGTTGAGATATGTTGTTTTGAGATTGTTAGAGATTATATTATTTTAGTACTTGGTTTTATTGTTGTATTTAGTCTTAGTTATAAACTTCTGTGTTATCATATCGTGCTTAGACTGTGATTAAATTTTATTATATCTATACTGTCCTCCGTTAGGAGTTGAGATTTGACAAGTTCATTAATAATTGCATGAGTTGTTGGTTAGATAGTGACCTAGAATAGCGTTCTACTACCGCCGACATTGCGGTAGGCTGGGCACTGTTACTACTCGTAACCCTCACTATGGGTGCGGGTCGTGACAATTATGACTTAAAGATTATAGACCCTTACCTAATCAACATCTATATCAAGGTTCAACACCATTTTGGACTCTCCCTTATTACCCATGATAGGCAAGACTGAATCCCACTGAACCAACCGTTTTAGTTACATTCGAACAAAAGATTCCTACTGTCATGTTGAAGCATGGTCGATAGGAACGATTTAATTGTAATAACCTTCTATAGAAGTTCTTGACCTAGAATGCTATGGCAATGTCTAGGTTCACTTGGAATCTGTGAGTGCGGTCAGAAGTGTCCATTATTCTCGTGCCTCTTCCTAGAAATTGTCCCTTCCACAAATCTTGTAAGGACGATTTTTACGGTTAGCCACTTCTATAAGTTGGGTAGGGCCTTGAACAAAGAATACCCCATCGTGTAGATATGGTGTCGAATTGAAATCCTTTCTAACTACCTCATCCAACCGTACAAAAACTTGATTACGATTTGACGTACTACTCTTCCTTCGTATTTAATCCCAATGATTCAATGATTTAAGATATTTTAATTTCGAGGACGAAATTTTTATAAGTTGGGTAGGATGTACCCGCTCAGATTTCTAAAATTTTAATTAATTTTTATGAAATTTTATACATTATTGAGAGATGATTAATACACTTATGATTATATTAAATCTTTTGTATAACAAATATTTTATATAGGACATGTGGCAATGAGAAATTTTCCTCAGAAATAATTAATATTAGAAGTATTTTATTTGGAATTTTAGAATTCTATTTATGAAATAAAATTTTGTGTAAAAAAAAATATTTTTCTCCCCAAAAAAATAATAAGTTTTTTTTCCATATATATATATATATATATATATATATATATATATATATATTAATATTAATATATATATATATATATATATATATATATAGATATTTATATATATATATATATATATATATATATTTTATATATATATA